>JAJLYB010000049.1:42495-85089 GCA_030674245.1 Jamesozyma piceae | reverse complement strand
TCAAGTTTAATACGAGGGTTACTAACAACCACGAACGCGATTGAAAACGAAACACGAAAATAAAACAATAGCATATAGAAAGTTATGAACGACACGAGTGTTCATATAAGGAAATCAATGTTTGACTACAAACAATTAACTTATAATGACCACAGATGATGGTCAACGAGAATAGTATAACTTATCGACGATGTGAAAATTTTTCACCTATTACTTCACTTCCCAGAGACGTATAAATAGACCAATACTTCAAGTATACAATCTGATTGATATTGATTCTTAATTAATTAATTAATTTATTTATTTATTTATTTTACATAATTATTATTTTATAATAAACCGAACTTTTATACAAAGATTACAAGTAGTAAAAGATATTTACTTCCTCTTATAACCTAAACTTACTTCGACATACACTAATCAAAAAATGATGCCTTCAACTAAGAATCAATCTTCTATCAGTGCGTATGCCTCTGAACGGAATCATCGTATTTTTAATAGATCTGTCTTCATCTCTAATCATCACTGCCTTGGCTTAAACAATAAAAAACTATTTATCCAAGTTACTCAGTATACTTGTTGTAACTATATAATTTTCTTACTTATAATCAGATTGGAATATAGCATACACCTTTCTTTTTTATTTCCTTCCTTGTGTCTATTTAATAACTGAATATTTGTACATACAGTAACAACATCAACAACTACAGGCTGTCCAATGTAGCAGGAAGGCTATGAATTAATGGATATATATCAGTAAAACCTGAGCAGAAAAATGTTCATTCAACCCAGATTGGGAAATGTGCAAGTCTTCGCAATCTTAACATTGACAAGAACAATATCTCAGCAGAGAATATGTACCGACCCCGCATCTGGAGGGTCCGCATTTGGGATAAATATGATTTTCACTGAAAATTTTACTGCATGGCAGAGGGGGTGCGGCACTAACAAAAAACAAATCTCATTGAACTTTTCACTTCAAAATCTGAGAGATCTGAATTACTACAAATATATATATATATATAATGTAGAAAATGGTTAGTAAATTTGGTAATATGAGTTCACATTTTTGTTTCTCATCTTCTAATGTTTAAGTAAAAAAGGGAATAGCATAAGAAGAAGCATTGACTCAAGTGTATAATAATATATTTGTTTATCTGCTTATCAAAGTAGATTTTAATTAGTATCAGTGTAATCATCGTGCACTACTCAACCACTTTGCAGTTGTTTAAAATAAAAAGGCTCATTAATTTACTCACAACTATATACATAATGCAATCTGCTATTATATTTACTCTATTTACATTAGCATTCGCTAAAATGGTTTTCACCGACTCCGTACCATTCAGCGTGTATCCTTGTGGCGAACAAGGTTGTCCAAAAAGTAGGTTCGACAAGCTTACTAATGGAGAACTAACTCTAGTCCCTAGTGAAAGAGAGTTTCCAGTTATTATCACTGACGATTTTAAATTAAAGTTATTCAATGGTAAGTATGCCGTGGCTCAAGAAAATGGTACCTTCAGAGAAGGTACTGAAACTGAGGGCTCAACCGGTTTTAACATTACATATCCTGTTACACTATCCTTTAACGGCTCCGATATTTTTTATTCTATTGGTTCCCATGATAATCAAACCTTGTATTTCAAGAACTCTATTGGTGCTCTTGGTTTTCACATATTGGTCTTCAGTGAGAACACTAACTGCGTTCCTAATTTCCCAACTGATGAACAATCGGAAGGTTGCTCTCCGTATGAAGAATACGATACAAATTCCAGTCCTACTCGTTATCAATATGACGATGATAAATTTGAAGGTGTAGAACCCCACTTTAACCAGTCCTCAGCTACTTCTAGTGTCCCTTTCCGTATGTTCGCTGACTGGGTTTCTGATTCACCAAAATCTGGGGTCATCAAGCTTATCAATGGAGAAATTTCCATAGCTGCTGATGTGAGTAACTTGCCAGGTATTATTGTTGGTAATTTTAAATTAAGGCTACAAAACGGTAAATACGCAGTTGCCCAAAATAACAGTACTTTCAGGGAAGGTACTAAAACTGAAGGATCCACTGGTTTTACCACTAAGTGTAGTAAACTGTTATTTAATGGTTCTGCTGTTTTCTATGCTGTTAAGTCTGGTGATCACTATACAATACATTTTAAGAACATTACCGGTGGTGAACCAGTTTTTATAACTATCTTGCAAAAGGGTTACTGGGTCCCATCATTTCCAGATACTGAAGCACTAGGTGAAGATTGCCCTTGGTTTTCTCCATTATATGATGAATTATATGAAGATGATCTAAAAACCAAAAGTACAATCTCCTCAGAGAATACTCTATTGCCCTCAGATACAACCCTAATATCCTCAAATTATACCAGCACTCACTCAAATTCCTACTACAAATCTTCAAAGACTACCACAAACTTTTCAAGTACTATCATGAAGACCAAAAAAACTATCACTGGAACGACTTCAAGTATCACCAATAGTTCAGGTATTACTGAAAATACTTTAGTTACCGTTATGAGTTCTACTGATTCAGTTTCTCACAATATTGATACTGATATCGCACCTTCCACTTCTATATCCGACCACGAAAAACCTGGAAATGATGCCTTTAAATCTGCTGCCGGGTTAGGTTCTGTATTTGTCGCTGTTATTGCTGTATTACTATAATTAATCATCTGTTTTGATCCTACCTTGGTTATCGGTAAATTCTCAATGTTGAATTAGTGGTTGGCCATTGTACTCAGGGGATTTAATATTTATTAATGGCACAAGCATTATATATAGACTTGATATAATTTTTTTGTTCACTTTTTTCTATATAATTTAAATAAGTATTCTACATACGAATATTAACATAACCTCTTATATATCCTAAAGCCTTATCACCTTATCTTGTTTTCTTATCTCATACGGTTCCTACAGTAAGAGCTGTCTTATTATATATTCTTCGGGTAATATCTCAACACGAATTTCCAAACTTCCTGTAAATTAGATCCCTTTTTATATGTTTTAAAACGAACTTCTTTCTTAACGTTCTAATAATCTTTCCGTTCTTCAATGAATATTTCCTTAACTTCGATATATTTCCTTGTCTAACAATTTCTTGTGGATTATCAAATATGGACTAATTAGTTCCTTTCTTAACCCTTTATTTCTGAACTCGTGACTAGATATTGTCTTTTATTAGTGGTGTCTTGTTTAATAATATAATTTATGATAACTATGTTGTTTTGGGGTAATAACTTTAATTAAGATGTCTATTTTTGGTGACTTGCATTCAGACCCTTACACCTTCATCTAATTTCCTAATTTCCTATTTGGGAAACCAGATACCAGCGAATTATATTTACAAAATAGGACAATTATTAAAGATTTTCTGTTTACAAGATCAGGATAGGCAGGATGCATTCTTATCACGTTGAATTTGGGTATAATTTTACATTCCAACCTACTATTCAAGCTACCCCATTTGAAGTAGATATAGGTTACATTCCCAATGAACCATTATTAGATACAAACAATGAACTAGCCTCTAGAAACTTTTCATCTGTAAACTATCCTAAACACCTGAAAGCAATATATTTAAGAACTAAAGATTTTCTAGAAGAAAGACAGACAAAAATAGAAACACAGTAAAGCAAAAACAAAAATGATATTTCGCTAGCCATTGGTGATATGGTTTTACTACATCGTGACTCTTATATTATAAGAAGAAGGTATCTGAAAATTCAACTAGTCTATTTAGGTCCATTTAAAGTAGGTAAAATTATTAAGCAAATGCTTATAAATTAGATTTACCATATTCAAACAAGAAACATAGAGTGATTAACGTAAAATGGTTAAAAAAAAACTTAGTAAAACGAAATGTTGACAAGTATCCAAGAACATTACCGAGAACAGTAAAAGAAAGCTTACTAATATATATAGAAACCACTTTAGTTATAGGTTATAATCTACAAAATCCCGGTTATTATTGCAAAATACAAAGATGTGGACCCGGTATTAACATGCACATATACGTTCTAAGAATTCAATACACTGCCACAGCTAAGAAAAAAATTGCTAATGCAAAATTTCAATCTGTTGGGAAACCAATATTAAATATCTGTACCAGCAGGCCCACACGTCAGGTAGTCAAGTCAGCTATTGTTGTGGTCTATTATTAAGTACCCATGCCAACTATCCCCATGAATAAGTTCCATACTCAAAACACTATCCTTGTTGCCATCATTATGTCCGGTAAATACTTTGTGAAGGATTCCTCGGTTAGTCTCAATCTTTGTTGACGTATTACAGTTTTACACGCCAGTTGAAGATATCATCTTCATGTTCTGATGGACAGCATATCCTATTCCGTATTTATTTATGTCCGATCCCACCTTTAAACCGTCTGCGACTGTTTCCAGTGATTGATACCATTGGTCAATTTTCGGAGCTCTCAACCTCCTATTTTACCTCACTAAACACACCATTAATACAGTTTTTTATGTCAGTACGCGCATTATTATTATGAATTCCTATAGTGTAGTTGCCATCTTTGGGTAATATAATGTTACCGCTATCAAAATTTAAGACCATAGTCGTTAAATGGACTCCAATCAGTTCCTTTAGCTCTACGAGTAGGGCATTAAGCTCATATCTAAAATTCATGCCATGCTTTGGTTCCGTACAAATTACTAATGTAGAAATGATTACTGCTAGAAAAAGTGAAATAATGACTGTACAATTTATTTATTTTTATATTTGATATTAATTTATTTTTACCCAATGTTGCAATGAGATTGGCCAAGAATTGAAGTATTTGTCTTTGTTGATAGTAGTCTTCCACTGAAATATGTGATAAAAAGGAGAATCATTAAATATATTTTACAACCTATTTACATAGTTATATAAGTGAACGAGAATGAAACATATTCGCTCGAATTTGGGCGTCTTTAGAACAGGGGGAATTCTGTTATACTTGAGCTATCGAGAACGGAATAGTTTTATTGTCTAGAGGTTTCGTTACAAAGTAACTGGGTAGGCTTGTTGTTCAAGGTCATTACTTCTAAACAACGTTCTCTATCTGTAATTGCTGGAATATTAACCAACAATAAGTTAATATTGCAAGATTAAGGTAAAATAAGCAATATTTCGTATCTTCAGTTCATCTATTAACAACATTTACACTCATTTAGTTTTTCACAAGTTCGCGCGTGGTAAAAAACCAAACAAAAAAATTATGTGAAACAGAAAAGAATAAATACATTAAATTGGGATACATATTATATAAAGTTTATAGCTTAAAAATACCAATCCAGTTATACTATAATAATGTATAGTTCTAAGTCTTTATTATCATCAGCTGATTAGTAGTAATAATTTTCCTCGAGCGATAAGCATGAAGGCTTTCTGTTTTGATTGATTACCCTACAACGAAGCTTCTCTGAGAAGAGGCTGTTCCTCAGAGTGACTGTTGATGATAGGTAAACTCAGGTTTCCTGCTTATCAGATCTGGGCTTCTTGTTTTGTCAAATGAATCCAGGTACACTATCTTCAAGAAGTACATCCGCACTCTCATCGTAGACGAGGTTTTAAATTATTATTAGGGATAATTCGGATTCAGTATATCGAAGGGTCGTCTATAAAAGATTCCTTTATTGATTGATTTTTAGGATGATAAAATGAAATGGCTATTCCTCTAAGGTGAAATAAAATTATATCGTTGAGGTTTAAACAGCTTCTTAAGTCAGTTACGAAAAGTTTAATAAAATTTTTCATTGAACTTAGTGAAAAAGGTAATTCAGTATATGGATAATTTCTAGTGATATATATATATATATATGTATATCTGTTACTTGGTAGTTAGACTGTATATTATATATGATATTAAGTAACTAGGTTATATAGGCAAAACCAGTAAGTACAATTTAATTTTATTCCTAATAACATAGAAATTATATGGTACTATGGATGTGTTACGAGTAGTTTATAGGATAACAAGTTTAATACGAAGATTATTGACAATCACGAACGGAATAGAGAAAAATAGCGAAGTTCACTGTAAATTTTAAATAGGATACAAAACTAATATCTAGAATGTAGAGAGTATACAGATTTACCAGTAAACCAAAACAAAACAGTAACTTTGAATGGGATCATTTAATTTTAATTTTTCGTATTTTCTTTGTTTGAATTTTCAAATATAGAGACCTTTGGTAATTCACCTAAAAATATTGCAGCAATAATCGTGATTATTCCAATTACACTCCCATATTTTGAAAAATTTCCAAATGCAAGTGCTGGGACCCACAGCAAAGCATGGATAGCTAAAATATCACGTTTAGCAAATATGGCCAGTAGGAGTGAAAACACCAGTATTGTAATTCCAAATGCAATCTTTATAATCTGTTCGTTTGTTAGAGATGTTTCTATTTCATTCATACTGTAAGTCTAGTAAAAAGTAGCAATATATTAATGTGATCTTTGATTATCTTCAATAATCGTGCAGATTTTTAGAATATGTCTTCTAAAACTGAACTTGGGAATACGAAACTCGAAGATTTATATTTTATAAATTCTTTGTTTCTCTTTGTTGCTTATATGAATTTTTCCAGGGACAATCTTGCATAATCAGACCGAGATTCGATTCCGCCGTTCATTTTGCGGTTGGATTGGGGGACGAACACAGAGAAAACCCTGCAGAAAAGTGCCTGAAATATTTTTAAAGATTCGAAGAATCTAAAGAAGTAAATCATCAAATATTATCACATTATATTCTGTATTCTGTAACACTATTTCTGCTATAGCGAGTAGATATGGCATGCAACTTTTATTGATATAATAACGGTGCTCTGTCACTTAGTGTTTCCTGTAAATACGAGAGAAAGCCCGATCAAGCTGGACAAAACAACATAATTATTGAACTCCAGCTTCATGATCAGAAATTGGTCATGTCTTAAGAAATGCTACTAGAGATAGGTAATACCCCGTTAAATGGGTTTTCATGTTTGTATGAATCTCGGCGGTACTTGCCATAAAGATATGAGAATTTAGAAATCCTAGAATCGTGTTTATGCAAATGTTTGGGACATGCCTTGTAGCAGATTACAATACCCTTATACTGTAATTGAGGAATTTAAACTTGATAAAATACGAATTTCGGATTTGTCGCACATACAAGAAGTTTTTTTTTATACTAAATATACAATAATAAAACATAATACCAATTCTGAAGTGGGAATTAATTACACCACCTCGAATATGTTCCTTTTTTTGAATTCATGCCTACATAACGGGGGATAATAATAAAACTCGAGAATCGCATAATTTAAGATTATTTTAAAATCAGTTTTCTAATTTGGCTTGTTAGGTTGCTTTCTAATCATTTATCATTAAGGCAATCACTTTTGAATAGGTCGTGAAACAGATAATTACGGCTAAGAATATATTTTTTTACCAATTTATTCATGCAATTTATTTTCAGGTCAACCGTTAATGACAAAAGAGTACATAATACATAAGGGAGATAAACAATTTTTTTAAGGAAACCTTTTAAACAATATTTAGTAAGGATAGAGTAAGTAACGAAACATTCAATGGAAAGTTTTAGTGGACTTCGTGGACAAGATAATTCTTGTTGAAACGTTTGAATGGTAAGTGTGTTTCCAAATAATATCGGTATGTATTAATAAGCTAGTATGTTTAATGGACATACATAGTTCTCACAAGGCTAACTTTGTTCCTACTCTCCTATAATAGGAGGTGAAAATGAAGTATGTAAAAAATATAAAAATAATGATTGAAAGTTTTTTCCTTTTATATAAAAATATTTCTAACTCAAATGATGTTATACGAGGTCAAAGAGTCATACGATACAATCGTATTTTCTCAAATTCATTATAGAAATTATCTCTAGTATGTTTTATATGTACATAAATCTATTATATAGTAGTTAGACTATATCTTACATATGAGACTAAGTAGCCGCGTGCTATTAGGATTAGACTAGTAAGAAGTAATCTAACATCCTTTCTATTAATATATATATATATCTTTTTCTATCTTATTTTGTTACCCCCACTAAACAGCTTCCTTGACAAAAGTGCTCTATATATCATAGTGTACGAACATTTGATTTAAATCTTTAGTTTTGGTTGAATTTGAATACGCAACGCCTTTACAACTGTACGACTGGTTGTTAAGGCATGTCTAAAGAAACTCAAAGTCTTAACAGACTAGAAGAATCTATATACTTATATAACTAATAATCAGTTATATTAGAACTAATGGGAAATGGTTTTAGACAACGATTTGAAAAAGGCATATAATACCTTATATGATGGAAAAGATCCACAAAATGCATTGAGACAGTATGATGCGATATTGAAAGACTTTCCCGAGAGTATAAATGCCCTTGTATACAAGGCTGCCTGCTTGGAAAAATTATATTTTGGATTCGCAGATTGGCATATTGATGAAACATTAACAAATGCAAAGGATTCCCTAGATGTAGCCTTAGTCAAGGCAAAAAATAGAGGTGATCGCACAAAGATTGCCTTTGTCTATTTCCGCCTCTTTGTGCACTTCTTTAATCTTAGAAAGTATGAGCTGGCACATGATTTCCTTTCTCTAGCCAAGGAATACGATTATAAAGATGCAACCCTACCAATGTGGGAACAACGTCTAACTAATAAATTGAAGAAAATATCGAAAAGAAAACCAAGTAATGTTGCTATTGCGACTGCAGCTGCAAACGCAACTGCTACACCAACACCAACTCTAATTCCTGAACCCACAAAAACAACTACTGTTCCATCTGCAGCTCCAGGGTCTGTTCCTGCTCCAGTACAAATACCAGAAGCTAAGTTCAGAACCGATTGGTATCAAACTCCTACAACAGTGACTATCTCTCTTTTTACCTCAAACCTCCCAGAAGACCTCTCAGTAGTTACTTTTAAAGTTACTGCAAACCAAAATATATTTGTATCCTACCCTATTTCTTCCAGCAACTCAGAATTTCAATATGAAATCAAATTAGCACATAAAGTAGATTCTATTGATTCTAAAGCCCTTGAATTAACACTAAAAATATTTACCAAAAAGTTAGAAATAACTTTAAAGAAGTCGGAAAGAATAAACTGGCGTACTTTAGAATTCGTAAAGAATACAGCCTCTTATTCATCCATCACACCAATTTCTACAGAAAAGGAAGAAAACATTCCAGACAAACTGGGATACCCTTCTTCATCGAAGAAAGCAGTAGATTGGTCTAAGGTCGATCTGGATGCTGATGATGATGCTTATGCTGATGGAAAAGGTGGAAATGATAATGATGGTAGTGCTAATACATTTTTTGAAAAGCTATATGAAGGTGCAGATGCAGATACTAAAAGAGCAATGATGAAATCTTTTGTGGAAAGTAATGGAACTTCATTGAATACAAATTGGGATGATGTCAAGGATAAAACAGTAGAAACAGTTCCGCCGGAAGGCATGGAATTAAAACATTATTAATTATCCATACATAGTTAAAATTATACAAAGTCATATACGTATGGTGAATATTTTGTTATGATATTTTTAAATAGTTATCCATACCATTGTTAGAGTCGAATTTTACTGATAGAATACTTACTGATAGTTTACGTCAAGCGCCAAGCATTTAATAATATATAGGACAAAAGGCATTTAAGAGTATATGATATATCAATCAAACAAATTTTCGAAAATATCTGAAAATATATATAATTTACAGAAGGAATAGAGACCACAGTTCAATACGGTAATTTTTGAAATTTTATTTAATTTCTTATTTAACACAATATGTATGTAGCTATTGTTGTAAACTTTATATAAAATGAAAGGCATTTTTGTTAAAAATCCTCTCTAACATAAAATGTTCACATTTTATTCTTAATAAATCATTCTAACCATAAGCCAATAAATTACTACAACTAATCTATCGGATAGGACGGTTTACTTAAAAAAACATTATATGTGATAAAAAGCACCAAAATAAACTTTCTAATATGACGTCTTTGTATGTTCAGAATATGTGGTAATTTTTTCTGAGATAAACATAGTAGGATGTTAAATAGTTACTCAACAGTGTTGTTATCCTAGGATGACTCTAATTACCAACAACATCTTTCTGAGGTATACGCATTGAAAAAAGTTTGATTCTTTCTTGAAGTGATTATTAAGAATTAGTGTATATTGTAATAAATTAAGGTTTAATGAAGCAGCAAATACAGTTTCGTTTAGAAATATAATCCTTGAAAGGAGATTATTTCTTATTTGAAGTCAGCATTATAAATTAGTTAATCAATAGATTTTTTTTTCTCTCTTTAAGATAATTTATTTGATGTCATTTTTACAAAAATCTTGTTAATAATTTTATTTCTTTGGATATTGCTTTCTGTTATTTATCGAATCTCGAATTTGTCTATACTGCTTAATAGCAAACTCGAACCATTCAGTACAAATAGTCAAATGTATCCCTGCCATATATCTCAGAGGAAACCATGGTTAATCTGAAGAAGTCAAGTACAACATCAAAGACCAGATCAAGATTCTGTACTAGCAGCTAACCTAAGCCTTTCCATATAAACATTCTAGAATTTTCTCTCTAAATGTATGACAGGCCTAGAAAGTACCAATAGACAACTCCAAATTTCCACAGTTCTCTAGATCACTAAATGAAGTATGAAACGGTTTCAAAACTGAGAAATTCTTGTAATATCTTATTGCAGACAACGAGGTCTTATCATTGCAACAAAACCTATACTCTGAAAGATCAGTTCCTACCGACACCTAGAATTTAATACCTGTTTATATCGGCTCAGGTAGACCAGGTTGAGAAGAGTGGCATGCTCGTAGTTTGCAGCAGTGACACTCTGCATTAGTGGATCTGAAGAGAAGCAAGGGAAGGAGCAATTGCAAAGAGCTAATTTTTAATTTTTTTATATTTTTCATATCTATTTATATTTAGTGTAAATTATTCTTCTATTTCGACATGTGAAATATATTTAAGAGTTATAAGTAAATTTCGTTATATAAAGTACATATCCTAAGATCCTCTGTTACTTGAGCATTTACCGATAATTAATGTAGGATCAAAACAGATGATTAGTTATAGTAATAGAGCAATAACAGCCACAAATATAGTGCCTAACCCGGCAGCAGATTTGAACGCATCATTTCCAGGTTTTTCGTGGTCGGATATAGAAGTAGAAGGCGCGATATCAGTACCAATCTTGTGAGAAACTGAATCAGTAGAACTCATAATGGTAACTAAACTATTTTCTGAGGAGATTTTACTTTTAGTTTTTAGATTATCTTCATATAATACATCATAAAATACAAAAGGCCATGGGTAAAATTCATCTGACCGTCCAGTATCTGGAAAATCTGGGACACCACGACCATTTTGCAAAGTAAATATGAAAAAAGGTTCGCCACCGGTAGTGTTCTTGAAATGTACGGTATAATGGTCACCGGATTTAACAGCATAGAAAACGAGAGAATCATTAAACGATAGTTTACCTTGTATAAGAGCAAAACAAGTAGTTCCTTCAGCTTCAGTACCTTCCCTAAATGTACCGTTGTTTTGAGCAACAGCGTAGTTGCCATTTTGTAACCTTAATTTAAAATCATCAGTAATAATACCTGGTAAGTTACTATCATCAGCAGCTATAGAAATTTCGCCATTGATAAGTTTGAGGATCCCAGATTTTAGTGGAGCTGCAGGCCGATCAGAAGCCCAGTCAGCGTACATATGGAAAGCTGCACTAAACTTAGTCGAGGACTTGTTAAATAGGGCTTTCATACCCTCAAAGTCATCACCACCATAAAAATCATTATACTTGAATTCTTCATCGAAATCTTCGTACGGAGAGCAATCATCAGGTTGTCCATCAGGAAAACTAGGGACGCAGTCGGTATTCTCACTGTGGACCGTTATATGAATATCGTCAGTATCTTGAGAACCAGTAGGCTTCTTAAAATACAAGGTTTTATAATCATCAGTTTCAGTGAGGTAGAACATATCAGAACCATTAAAGAGTAGATTACTATAATCATCTTCAATTTTAATATTAAAACCGGTTGAGCCTTCACTTTCAGTACCTTCCCTGAAAGTACCATTTTCTTGAGCCACAGCATACTTATCAGCAGATAACTTTAATTTAAAATCATCAGTGATAGTAAGTAGAAACTCTCCATTACTAGGGACTAGAGTTAATTCCCCGCTGATAAGCTTATCGATCCTACTTTTTCGAAGAGCAATTCCGTTGTGATAAATCACAATGAATGGTACGGAGTCGGTGAAAACCATTTTAGCGAATACTAATGTAAATAAAGTAAATATAATAGCAGATTGCATGATGTGTATAGTTGTGAGTAAATTGATGAGCCTTTTTATTTTAAACAACTGCAAAGTGGTTGAGTAGTGCACGATGATTACACTGATACTAATTAAAATCTACTTTGATAAGCAGATAAACAAATATATTATTATACACTTGAGTCAATGCTTCTTCTTATGCTATTCCCTTTTTTACTTAAACATTAGAAGATGAGAAACAAAAATGTGAACTCATATTACCAAATTTACTAACCATTTTCTACATTATATATATATATATTTGTAGTAATTCAGATCTCTCAGATTTTGAAGTGAAAAGTTCAATGAGATTTGTTTTTTGTTAGTGCCGCACCCCCTCTGCCATGCAGTAAAATTTTCAGTGAAAATCATATTTATCCCAAATGCGGACCCTCCAGATGCGGGGTCGGTACATATTCTCTGCTGAGATATTGTTCTTGTCAATGTTAAGATTGCGAAGACTTGCACATTTCCCAATCTGGGTTAAATGAACATTTTTCTGCTCAGGTTTTACTGATATATATCCATTAATTCATAGCCTTCCTGCTACATTGGACAGCCTGTAGTTGTTGATGTTGTTACTGTATGTACAAATATTCAGTTATTAAATAGACACAAGGAAGGAAATAAAAAAGAAAGGTGTATGCTATATTCCAATCTGATTATAAGTAAGAAAATTATATAGTTACAACAAGTATACTGAGTAACTTGGATAAATAGTTTTTGATTGTTTAAGCCAAGGCAGTGATGATTAGAGATGAAGACAGATCCATTAAAAATACGATGATTCAAAGTACCAATAATAACGAGTTATATATGGAAAAGGAAACAACAGGTATGGACACCACTAACAATCTTATCGGAGGTGACGAAAAATTTTAGTAAACAATCCATGATTTCAAAATTATTTGAATAGCTTAAAATTACTTCACAAACAATAAATGTTTTGTAAATTTGTTGAAACAATTTCATTTGAACACTTAAGCACAGATGTATTGAGAATGAGAACAGGTATGCTTTATTGAGTTAATCATAAAGGAAGTAACATGAAGACTGGTAACTTTAATAGACAATACATTATAAAAGAATTAAATTAGTCAATTGAATTTGTTGCCTATTGTGTAAGAGTTGATTACAAAGATGCAATAAAACCAATGGCACTTACTATATGTTCTCAAAGAATAAAATATTACATCAACAACATGTAGCAATATAATTTAAGTCTTGGAAAATTAAGTAGATATCTAAATATATAAAGGACCAAATATTGTAGCTTCTGATTTCAAGTTTCTTTCCACATTTTATAACTATATAAAAAGTGGGTATCAAAGTATTTATACAATAATATAATATAACTCACTGGGGCTGACATCTTTATAAGTATTGAAAAATTATAAGCAATAAAAGTTTTTGGCAAAAAGACACCGATTAAACCTCAATATAATGATAGAACGTTATCTGTCTATATATTGAAGTAGGCCTATATAGTATTTGACTACAATAGTCATCCAGAATCGTTGATTAATTCGAATCACATGCATTATTCCAGTCGACGATACAGCAAATTGTACTGTTCAGGCTAGGATATTACTTCATAAAATTTATAGGATATTTATCTTGAAAATTTTTGGGTATTTCACTTGATAACTAAGTTTAAGTTCACTGGAATAAGCACTGAATAAATATTAATTGATTGAAGTTGTTATTAGATATTATTATACGTCGAAGTAAATTAAGCTTTTGAAGAAGAAGTAAATATCTTTGGCTACTTGTAATATTTCTATAAAAGTTCGGTTTGCTATATATATATGGCAAATATATTATTTAATAATTAATACCAATCAGTTTGTGTACTTAAAGTATTGATCTATTTATACGTCCCTGAGAAGTGAACTGAAAGAGAAAACAATTTCACATCTACAATGAGTTATGTTTTCCTCATTGATCATTATACGTATCAATTGTTAGTTATTTGTTTGTAAACAAAAAATAGTCATCTTGTATAAACTTTCATGTTGTTTATAACATTTTCTTTGCCGTTGTGAATTTTCGTGTTTAATTTATTATTACGTTCGTAGTTGTTAGTAATATTCTTATTAAACATAATATCATATAAACTACGCGTATAACATAGTCATAATATTAAATAATTTCCATCTCAGTAGAAATTAAGGATCATAAAAACTAAAGAGTGACAACATTACTGCTTTGTAGATATTTTAACTCTAGGTTCATACTGAGAATATTATTGGATAACATAAAAAGAAACATGTAAAAAAACCTGAGGCTAAGATAACAGTTGATTATCGATTCAAACTATCTGAGCTTTCATTTTGAAGTATTTTTATCACATACATGGTAGATGGTTATAATTGCAACAATGATCATCTACTTTTTGTACTGAATAAATTGTATTAGTCAAGCAGATGAAACTACAAATAGATGTATTCTTTTGAACGTCTCTTTTAGAATTTATAATAAGTTATAAAAAATTGGATTGAGTTGATGCTTATTACCTTTGGTGTTAATCAACTTGTAAGTAACAGTTAAAGGTATATCTGAACTAGTTAACAGTATAATAAGCTTAATCAATAAATTAAAGTTTTACTTTAATTTATATACACATATATAAATAATAAACAGGTATATTTTACTTCTTTAGATTCTTCGAATCTTTAAAAATATTTCAGGCACTTTTCTGCAGGGTTTTCTCTGTGTTCGTCCCCCAATCCAACCGCAAAATGAACGGCGGAATCGAATCTCGGTCTGATTATGCAAGATTGTCCCTGGAAAAATTCATATAAGCAACAAAGAGAAACAAAGAATTTATAAAATATAAATCTTCGAGTTTCGTATTCCCAAGTTCAGTTTTAGAAGACATAATCCAAACAGCTGCACGATTGTTAAAGATAATCAAAGCTTAAATTTATATATGTCTACTTTTGACTACACTTACAAAGCGAAGGAATTAGAAGATATTCCAATAGATGCATTTATTGTAACTGCGATGATAACGTTAATGTTATTATTTGCGTTCGTCAAATTTGTTAAACGGGATATACTAGCTATCCAAGCGTTGATATGGGTCCCAACAATTGCATTTGGATATCTTGAATATCCTGCGATTGCTATTGGAACACTAATTATTATAACTGCACTATTTATAGGTGAATTACCAAAAATCTCTATATTTGAAAATTCAAACAAAGAAAATACCAAAAAACAAGGCTAAAGCGTCTCATTCAAAGCTAATGATTTCTTTTGGTTTACTGGTAAACATATGTACTCTCTATATTCTAGATATTAGTTTTGTGTATTTTCTAAAATTTTACAGTGTACTTCACTATTCTTTCTCCATTACATTCGTGGTTGTTGGTAACCTTCGTATTAAACTTTTTATCCTATAAACTATCCGTAATACATTCATATTATCATATAATTTATATGTTATTGGGGATACAATTGAACTGTATTTACTAGTTAACCTGTATAACCCAGATTCTTAATATCATATGTAATATATGGCCTAACTATCAAGTAATAGATATATGCATATATATAATACACTAGGAGTTATCCATATACAGAATTATCTTGGCCACTAAGTTCAATAAAATATTTTATTAGACGTTTCTTAACGTATTTAAGATGTGACTAGAGTTCAACAATAAAATTTTATTTTACTTTATAGGTATGGCCATTTCATTTTGTCATTCTAAATTCCAACCAATACAAGAAGATTTTCTAAACGACCCTTTGGTAGTCAATTGGAATTATCCTCAATAATTAATTAAAACCTTGTCCTCATTGAGAGTGTGGCTATACTGCTCGAAGATAGTGTACTTAGATTTACTTCAGAACACAAGAAGCCCGGGCCTAATAAGCAGAAATCCCAGATCTGATAAGCAGGAATTCCGAACTTACATATTATCAATAGTTGCTCTACCGAACAGCGTCTTATCAGAGAAACTTCGGTTTTCGGGTAATGAACCAAAACAGAAAGCCTTTGTACTTATCGTTCGAGGAAAACTCTTAAAAAGAGAGAAACGTTGTTTAGAAGTAATGACCTTGAACAACAAGCCTACCCAGTGACTTTGTAAGGAAACCTCTAGACAATAAAACTATTCCGTTCTCGATAACTCAAGCGTAACAGATAGCTCCCTGCTCTAGGGACCATCGAACCCGAGCGAATATGTTTCTTTCTTGTTCATTTATATAAATATGTATATAGGTTGTGAAATATATTTGATGATTCTCTATTTCGTTACAGATTTCAGTAGAAGACTACTATCAACAGCAACAGACACTTCGCATCTTGGCCAATTGTATTGCTTCATTGAATAAGAATAAACTAATATCAAATATAAAAAAGAACAAACTCTGCAGAGTAATAATTTCACTTCTGCTAGTAAGAAACATTTCTGCGCTAGTAATTGGTGGTGAGCTGAAGGAACTGGGTGGAACACGGTTAACGGCTATGGTTATAGACCTTAACAGTGAGAGCATAACATTACCCGAGGGTGCTAACTATACTACAGGAATTCTGAATGATAACACACGCACTGATATCCTAGATTGCCTCAATGTTGTCTTTAATGGGTTGGGATGATGGATTGAGAACAACGAAAAAGTCGATCGATGGTATGACTCACTATCGAGAGCCACCAACGATTTGATAGCCAGATCGTACAGACATGAATGTGGGATAGGTTATGCATGGAACCGGAATATCAAGATGGTGTATTCAGCTAGCGGGAAAAACTGTGATACGACAACGCAGGAGAATACTCTCCGAGGAGCACTTTTCAAGTCATTTAGAGACTATATTGATAGTAATAAGGACGGTGTTTGGTGTATGGAACTGACTCACGGTGGTACTTGGCACGGGTACTTAATGATAGGTCATGCCTCTGCCTGGCCTGATTACCTGTGGTGTGGATCTGGTGATAAAGATACATGTATTTCTGCGGGTAATAATGATGATTGGCGGATAGGGAACGTTTTAGCAGTCAACACTTCAGACACAACTACGTACAAAATGTACTCCAATGGCACAGAATACAGGAGATGACTACGTCTAACAGACATCGTAACAAATCCATATAAAAATAAGAAATCATAAAAAAATAAATATAAAAAAAAGAATAAAAATATAAAAATATAAAATATAAAACATATATTTATGTATATTATATGTCTATATGTATATCTTCAACTTTGAAGTAAACTGGTGATGCTCCTGGCACCATAAGCTGATTGGTAGAAGTATTTAAAGACTTAGAACTGTATATTTTAATAGTATAATTGGATTGGTGTCTTAAAATACAGATCAAATAATATTCCGGCAAATTGATTCCCATTAAATCACTTATATTCTAATATACTTAACTATTGGGAAATTATATTACATGTTCTTGTTTAATACAGCATGTGATAATAAATTATTCCTATACAAAAATGAAGATTTTGTTCCAGTTATACTTTATAATTATGTATTTCCTTTAGTAATGAGGGAGGGAGGAATATCCTGTCCATCTTCAAGAAACACTGGTTTAAATATTATACTGGCTGATAACTTTACCATGTTTTTTGGTTGTCTACTCTGTTTCTAAATTGAGCTGATATACCCAGAATAAAAAAATAAAAAAAAATATTTTAGTACGTATGACTGTGAACGCCATTAATACAATCTGTCAAAACTAAACCATAAAAAATCGTAGGTATTAATACATTTATAAAACAATTTTTACTGTTATTGGAATAAAGACACCTTGCATATATTCATTAATACTATTACCATTGCATCTTTCGGTAAAGTTAGCATACTGGATGTTATTAATAGTTACCATTAAGTAATTCAAATATAAGACGTTATCGGGGCTGTGAAATTAGTTAAGCGTGAATGGTTGTCCTCAAAATTTCATAACTAAATCCGTAAGGTGTCTATATTAATTACGTCTCCATATCTCTACCATCAAATAATAGGTCAGGGTGAAATTTTCTGTATGAGAGGTGCTCCGATCCAATTCCCACCTTCTTGTAGATCATAAGATTCTTTGTCAGATAATGCCAGACTATATAATATCACGAAAAAGATATTGCCCCACGGAAAAACCCATGCTGTTGGCGCGGAAAGAAAAGTCCGAACACTCAGCACACCAAACAACTGCTCTTGATGAATATAAGGGCTACTCGCCATGTAATTATTTTCCGAGTGTACGGCTTATCGTAGGAAATAGTTGAATTGTTGGTAAAGAAAACAGCATTAGAACATTCATCTTCTCCGATGGGTGATGTTCAGACATGTACTAATGCATAAGTGGCGAGTATAGTCAGGATAGTAACCTTAACCGCCATGTGAATTGGTGGATCTTTCTGTTCCATTTGCTACCTTGAATTGGACATCGAATGCAGTTGTTCGATGTCTACTTCAAGTTTGGCTCTTAACAGGGAATATTTCATTATTGTCTAATTTTTTACAATAAATTGCAAATACCTCCAATAAGAACTTACAATTAAGTTCATTCATCCAAAAAATGAAGTAAACCAAAGATAAAATAATCAGTTTAGTATTCCCATCCCTAGAGTCTCTGAAAATTCCTAGATTTGTTTATCATTAACAGCCGATTAAATATATTATATGGATAACAGCTTAGTCACTAAATAAAAATGTAAGTGTCAGTAATAAAGATTTTACAGTGGTTGGTCCTTGTGCTAATGGTGTTCTTTCCAATGTAAACATTCTGCGATGAAGAAGTACGTTGATTTTTCTTGGGGATAAAACTGTGTATAGCAACAATATTGTATACGTTGTATTTCATTTCATTCGCTGTCGCGTTAGGGGTTGTTCTACTGAAACAAATTCAGCAGACTTCGGATAGCTTATTTTCGTTTACAAATAACCACTATTTCAGTATACTTGTACTTAATTTATTTTGTAATGAGCATTACTATCTTTAACATATGGTAACCTAGAATAACACATATTATACTATAGTTGCACTGGTTTCCTTAGATTATGAGTTGTATACAATATAAATACTTAGTTAATTTTCAATTTATACTTTCTGCAAAAATCAATACAATAACATTTAAACCGTGTTTGTTTGATAACTTTGTGCTCACTTGACCATAGAAAGGTCTTCTTTACATGCCTACGTTAAATAGTTGGGTATCAGCTAGAGTCTACAGCAGAGTGAATTGATCGTCCACTCAGGGTTAGCATAGGATGTTGCCCACAAGGTCATTCCGAGTAGACATGTAAACCCTTGACGTCGACCATGAACTTAAGAGGAGAGTTGCTCCTGCAGTATACATATTTAGGAAATAATTCTAACCAAATAATTATAAGATAATCCCATATAACATTTAAATATGCCTAGCCTGATATATATTTACTTAATACATGTATTAGGAGTATCCAAATATCCAGTTAGAGTAAGCCTCCACAGTATTTATCGTATAAGCTTCTAGATGTTTTAAACGATAAATACATTTAATGTAGCTTATGAAGGTATGCTTGTATTATAAAATAAATATTAATAATAAAGTTCCCTATCCTCTTCACATATTGTACATAAAATAAAGTGGTAACGAAAACTAATAGATCGGAAGGCAAGTTACTTTTTTTATATCAAAACTTTCCTTGAAAACCTTTTCCCAGTACGCGCCGTAGGTTGTAACGACACTAAATGATATCAAAGCTAGAATAATGAATATGCCATTTATGAAACTCAAAGTTTGGGGAACTATATAACTTGGCTCGTAGAATACGGCCTTGTATTTACCTCAAAGTTTTTCCTCACTATAGATTTATATAAAACAATATGAAAATATCAGTTTATTCTTGCCCGATATAGTATTGCCATTGGCCGAGAGGTGAAGTATCAGTTGTTGGTGGTTATACGTACTTTAGGGGCAAAGACTATAGCGTTTGTAGATAAGACAGCTTTATTGAGCTACCGAATGGTTGATAATTAATTAGAATTATAGATGACTTCAATAACTTCGGTCATTAACTAATCGTTAGTTAGGGATGTGAAAACCTTAGGAGATATAATTATAACCAATTGTTTTGATAGTAGCCGTTCTTACAAAGTAACTGGTTAGGCTTGTTGTTTAAGGTCATTACTTCTAAACAACGTTTCTCACTTTTTAAGGGACTTCCTCGAGCGATAAGCACGAAGGCTTTCCATCTCGGTTCATTATACCAAAACGAAGCTTATCTAATGAGAAACTGTTCTTCAGAGCGGCTGTTAATATTATGTAAGTTTGAGATTCCTGCTTATCAGATCTGGGCTTCTTGCTTATCTGGTCCGGGCTTCTTATTTTCTCGGATAAGTCCGGGTATACTATTTTCGAAAATGACACTTCTACTCTTATCGAGGACTAAGTCTTGACTTATTATTGGGGACAAATTCGATTCAGTATATTGAAGGGTCACTTAGAAAAGGTCACTGTATTGATTAAGATTTAGAATGACAAAAATGAAATGGTCATTCCTATAAAGTAAAATAAAATTGTATTGTCGAAGTATAACCAATTTTAAATAAAATAAATGTCGTAAAATAAATGTCGTAAAATAAATACCAACATATATTGTACGATTATGTAATGTTAATTAAGAGTAAAATCATCAGTTCCATAAATTATAGTTGCAATAAACTGCAATTGGGTTAAAAATTGGAAGTTTGATGACATATGTAGTTAGTCTAAACTTAATGCACACATTAAATATGACACGACCAACACACTTCTTTATTTTGTACTTATGATATCAGTATCTAATGATAGGTATTTATTAGATCTGATATTAATTTATTATAACGTAATACTTCTGTGAATGGTTATTATTCTGAACATGTATGTATACTGAATAATTATTAATTCTTCTGGTTTCTTATAGATTGTATATATGATATAGAAGTATATTGATGAATAACTTTGTTCTCTTCTTAAACATTTTCCATCCTTTTATACTTTAGGTTCTTCTCCTAAACGAGTTCTTCTTTTAGAAGTTTTTATATCATGCTACTAGTTTCTACTTTTATAATACACTCATTCTATATATACACTGAAACCGTGATATAAGCCTATATTTTCATAATCATTTTAGAACTTTCTAGAATAATCTTAATACTATTATAGTCCTATATTAGGTCTCTATGTATTATTAGAGTGCCAACAGTATCATTTAAACTGACTAATATGAATATTATAACACAATTAAACACTTCATCTATATATAAATCTGCAAAACAATTGGTTGATGCAGAGGGAGTTAGCTTCTTTTACATTTTTCCTTATCTCATACGGTTCCTACAATAAGAACCGTCTTAGCATATATTGTTAGGGTAATATATCAGCATTATTCTTATTAAGTATTGTATATAAAGTCCTTTAAACGAATTTTCTAGGTATTTTGTATTATGTTTTCTTTCTAATTGATGGTTGCACAAAATATAAATATCATGAGTAAACAAGTAAACAAATATATTATTAACAATAATTTTCGACTTCACAATCTTTTAGATAGACTCCAGCTTAATTATAAATAATTAAAAAGCAACCTAACAAGCCAAATTAAAAAACTGATTTTAAAGTAATCTTAAATTATGCGATTTCCGAGTTTTATTAGTTATTGTCTCTCGTTATTTAGGCATGAATTCAAAAAAAGGAACATATTCGAGGTGGTGTAATTAATTCCCACTTCAGAATTGGTATTATGTTTTATTATTGTATATTTAGTATAAAAAGAAACTTCTTGTATGTGCGACAAATCAGAAATTCGTATTTTATCAAGTTTAAATTGCTCAATTACAGTATAAGGGTATTGTAATCTGCTACAAGGCATGCCCCAAACATTTGCATAAGCACGTTTCTAGGATCTCTGAATTCTCATATCTTTAGAGAAAGTACCGCCGAGATTCATACAAACATGAAATCCCATTTAATGGGGTATTCCTTATCTCTAGTAGCATTTCTTAAGACATGACCAATTTCTGATCATGAAGCTGGAGTGCAATAACTATTTTGTTTTGCCCAACTTGTTCCAGCTCCCTCGTCATATTTACGGAAAACACTAACTGACAGAGCACCGTTATTATACCAATAAAAGTGACATGCCATATCTACTTGCTATAGCAGAAATAGTGCTATAGAATACAGAATTTCATGTGTTAATATTTGATGATTTACTTCTTTAGGTTCTCCGATAACGAAACTTTTTAGATGACGCTTGTTGAAACTTCCAATCTTTAAAAATATTTCAGGCACGTTCCTGCAGGGTTTTCTCTGTATTCGTCCCCCAATCCAACCGCAAAATGAACGGCGGAATCGAATCTCGGTCTGATTATGCAAGATTGCCCCGGGGGAAAATACATATATAATCAACATGAAGAAACAAAGAATTTATAAAATATAAATCTTCGAGTTTTGTATTCCCAAGTTCAGTTTTAGAAGACATAATCCAAACAGCTGCACGATTATTAAAGATAATCAAAGCTTAAATTTATATATGTCTACTTTTGACTACACTTACAAAGCGAAGGAATTAGAACTTCCTTCAAGAGAAGCACTTATTACAAATGCGGTGACCTTAATAATATTCACACTTCTAGTCGGTGTATTTGCTAAACGCGATATTTTAGCTATCCTATCGCTGGTGTGGATACCAGCACTTGCATTTGGGGTGTTTTCATTTAATTGGAGCGCTATGGGAATGATCATTATTATTGTTGCACTATTTGTAGGTGAATTACCAAAAATCTCTATATTTGAAAATTCAAACAAAGAAAATACCAAAAAACAAGGCTAAAGCGTCTCATTCAAAGCTAATGATTCCTTTTGGTTTACTGGTAGACATGTATACTCTCTATATTCTAGATATTAGTTTTGTATCTTATTTAAAATTTACAGTGAATTTCACTGTTTTTCTCTATTCTGTTCATGGTTGTCAGTACTCTTAGTATTAAACATGTTATCCAATAAACTACCCGTAATACATTTATAGTACCTTGTGATTTCTATGTTATTGAGAATACAATTGAACTGTATTTTCTTGTTCTACCTATAACACAATACCCCAACAAATGTTGTCAAGGAAGCTCTTTAGTGGAGGTAACAAAATAATATAGTAAAGGATATATATAATTAATAATAGAAGGCCGTTAAGTTATTTCTTGCTAGGCTGATCATGGTGACTAGCAGCTATTTATTCTCATAAGTAAGTTATAGCCTAACTAGTAAATAATAAATTTATATCTACATATATGACATACTAAAGATAATTTTGCATAAGAATTATCTTGTCCACGAAGTTCAGTGAAAACTTTCTTAGGGTGTTTCGTTACCCTACTCGTGAAGCTGGTTATACTTTAACTGACGGAAGGAAACCTCTATGATATTTCTATACAATTTCATTGCATGCAATGGTCAAAGATTATAATAGTATTTATTATTAATTAACTTATCTATGATTACCAAGAATCTCCCAATTACGATATAATATATCTATCTCTACTAACGTATTTTAATACATCAATTTTATGTGCGCAGTTGGATGCAAAAATTTTCATTTTTATTTTTTTCATTTTGCGATGAGATGAAAAAAATTAAATTGTTTAATAAAAAGTGTAGCTATTTCTCAGGTGCTTGTCACATTATTACAGTGAAACTAAGCACGTTTAACGAGCATTATCAACAATGAGTGTCAGTAGTGATAGCCATATAAATGTTCCTCATGTCAGGGCGCTAGTTTTAGATGCTACTCCATTAATTACGCAATCGTATACACACTACCAAAATTATGCACAATCATTCTATACCACGCCCACTGTGTTCAATGAAATTAAAGATGCTCAGGCTAGAAAGAATTTAGAGATTTGGCAAAGTGTTGGATCCTTGAAATTGATTCATCCTAGTGATGAATCCATTGCTGGGGTAAGCAAGTTTGCTAAGTTGACTGGTGATTATTCTGTTCTGAGTGCTAACGATATACATATTATAGCCTTGACTTATCAACTGGAATGTGAGTTGAATGGTGGAGATTGGAGATTAAGACAAAAACCAGGTGATTCGTTAGACGATGTGATTGAAAAGGAAAAGGCTATTGAAAGCAAGTATATAAAGGTTGCCGAAAAAGTTGTACAAGCTAAGAAAGTAGAAACTCCTGAGTTTGTGGATGCTGAGTCCGATAATCAAGAAAAGAAAAAGAAAAATCGTAGAAGAGGTGGTAAGAAACAAAGAGCTAAGAAAGAAGCAGCAGCGGCGGCAGCAGCAGCAGCAGTAGAAACAACTGAAGAAGTAACAACGATAACCGAAGAAACAGAAAAGAAAGTATCTTTTGAGACAAAAGCTCCAGAAGAAATTTCTGATGCAGAAAGTAACAACGAGATTGCTGAAGACTACATTGAAGAAGATGATGACGGTGATTGGATTACACCAGATACTTTAGTAGAAGCAATGATTAAAGATAGTGGTGAAGACACAACTGGGTCAAGAGGTGTTGAAAAGACAGAGAACGACACCGAACAAACAATAAATTTACCTAAGAACCAAGTTGCATTGGCTACTGGTGATTTTGCTGTACAAAATGTTTCCCTTCAGATGAATTTAAATCTAATGAATTTTATGTCTGGTTTAAAAATTAAAAGGTTACGTAACTACATGCTAAGATGTCATGCATGTTTCAGTATGTTTCCTTTACCTAAAGATGGTAAACCAAAACACTTCTGTCCATCATGTGGTGGTCAAAGTACACTACTAAGATGTGCAGTATCGGTTGATTCTCGAACAGGACAGGTAACTCCACACTTAAAGGCGAATTTTCAATGGAATAATAGAGGCAATAGATTCTCTATGGCTAGTCCATTATCCAAAAATTCCCAAAAGAGATATGGTAAGAAAGGGTTTGTCCACAATAAACAGAATGCACAACAAGATATTCTACTGTTAAGAGAAGATCAAAAGGAATACGAACAAGTCATGAAACAAGAAGAGTGGACCAGAAGACATAATGAAAAGGTGTTGAATAATTGGATTGGCGGTGGTTCAGCAGATAACTACATGTCTCCATTCGCAATTACAGGGCTAAAACAGCATTCATTCCATGTTAGCAAAGGCAGGTATGCTAACAGCGCCAGGAGAAAAAAGTAGGCGGGATATATTAATTCAGTATGTACACTACACATAGCTATACGTTATATAGAAACTATTTCCTTTCATTAAGTATCATTATTCTCTATTATTTTCTATCACGTGACAAAATGACGTATTTTCCTATGCCGGAAAGAACATTTTCCGATCTGGTAACGAACTTTTGACGGGTGTGATGAATTATGTGGTGAGAAGGGCATTTGCAAAAGTACATTTGACAAGAATATCTGTAAGAAGTGTCAATCTAATGTTAGTTCTGGAAATAATTTAAGTGTGAGAGTACTTTTATACTGCACTATCAAACAACAAGAAGGTATATTATTAGAAAGAGAAAAAAGTGAAGAAATATTCTCAATTGCTCAAATTCAGGCTAAATATCCCTTAAATTTTTTGCTAACGTTTGAATTGTAATATTAGACAAATAACCTTTGGAAGTGTAACTTAGGAAAAAGGTAATAGTTAATGACCAGTTCAGGAAGTATTAAAGAAACATACTCATCAATATCAGAAGCAAAGTTTTCAAACTTAAACCACGGTCAAATAGAATCAAGTACAACAAGTATCCCTGGATACTCGTATATTAATAACAATAAAATGGATTCACCTACAGATATAACCCCAGTTGCTACACATGAATCTTCATTGTTATCGAATTCAACTCAGAAAACAGATAATTGTGTGCGTAGTTCCACTACCACTTCTCAGGCGACGAAATCCATAATGAATGTTAGTGGATCCTCCGGGGCGGTGGTTAACAACACACCAGAAATTGGTCTGAAAAGAGTACCCATTGTAACATTTTCAGACAAGGATGAAACCCAACAAACTCAGACTAAGCCAGGAATAGAAAGCCAATTAATTTCAGAAAATGAAAACAGTAGCATACCAGAAACAAATAAGGTAGAAAAAATATATAGTAATAATCAGGTGAATATATCTCCTTCCATGTATGTCAATAAAGAAAATATTCAACTAGATAAAACGATATCAAATAAAGAAAATGATAAAGGAATTGCTGGCCATCCTCATTTTGTTGTTGAGGACCAACTGCATGTACCTATTAAGACAGATAAGGCAAGTAATTCAAGAATTTCGATTGTATCATCATTAATATCTACATTGAAAAAACAAACTCTCGCATCAAATGACCAAGATTCAGACGATACACCTATTGTAACCCCAGAAGCTACGCCGCCACCAAATCCAGCTGTAACAGTGACCGATTCTACTAGCGATAAAAGTAACAATATAATAACTAATTTGGCTAAAAGAGAGAACGGCAAGAATGTAGATTTAAGGTTACCACAGGATGATGGGAAATTACACATTCTATTAGGTGCAACAGGTTCAATAACAATCCCTAAAATTAAAATCTTAATAAAAAAACTAGAACAAATTTATTCAAGAGATAAAATATCCATTCAAGTAGTGCTTACTGACACTGCTACAAAATTTATTTCTAAAAAGAAATTTCCTCTAAAACATCAGCAAGGAGAGCCACAACCACAGCAACCCCAACAGCAGCTACCACAACAGCAGCTACCACAACATCAGAAGCAGCAGCAACAACTAACTGAACTACCCTCACACATACAAGTTTGGACAGATAGCGACGAATGGGATACATGGAAACAAAGATCCGATCCTGTACTTCATATTGAATTACGACGCTGGGCGGATATTCTTGTCGTAGCGCCATTAACAGCAAATACACTTGCCAAAATATCGTTAGGGCTTTGTGATAATTTATTAACCAATGTGATCAGAGCGTGGAATCCAATGTTTCCAATCGTATTAGCACCATCAATGTTTAGTAGTACTTATAATTCAATAATGACAAGACAACAATTGATAGTAATCAAAGATCAAATGCCTTGGATAACTGTGTTTAAACCTTCTGAGAAGGTTGTTGGAATTAATGGAGATATTGGACTGGGGGGGATGGCAGACCCCAACGAAATTGTTAGTAAAATTGTGCTGAAATTAGGTGGATATCCTAATGGGGAAGATGAGGACGATAATAATGAGGATGATGATGATGAAGAAGATGAGGAAGATGAAAGTATAAATAAGGACAACAAAATGGGTGGTATAAATTCAAACCAAGATGATAATGACGATGATGAAGACGATGACGATGATGACGACGACGACGATGACGACGACGACGATGATGAAGATGATGACGAAGACGATAACACCGACATCAACAATATTAATAATGAAGAGCTCGCAAATTAATTGGAGTGTAATTTAGTTATAACTTCTTCAATTATCAGCTCGTCTCCAATACATTATTTGTCCTCTCCTTTACATACATACAATCATTTATATATTTACCTATAATCATATAAGTATATTCCATTGCATTCAAGGACACATACGTACTCTAATTTTTCCTAACTAAATGCATGTGACATTACTTACCAAATTTCACAATTTAAATCATTTTATTGAGCAAAAGGCTGTGAGACCGACGGAGCCGGTATCGGTTGTTTGTGCTGAAAAATATTGAAAAAAATTTTATAATGATTACTAATACTTAAATCATTAATTTATTACAAACGGTAGACTACAAAATAATCGTTTAAAGTTCGCTAGTCTTAGTATTGTTGATTATAGGGATTCATCTCTTCTGATTTATTCTAATAACGATATATATTTAACTTTCAAAACAGTCCAGAAGTCTATAACTTGGTGAAGGTTTAATTTTCCATTCTTAGTGATTCGTAAGAAGTTAACGATCGAAACCATGTCTGCAACTAAAGCATGCTTATTACTTATTCACCCAGCAGTAACTACCACACCAGCATTGTTAGAGGAATATAAAACAGGATGCTCTTCCAAGAATATTGAAATTGTCAACCAATTTTTAATTAATAAAATTAACGATGGTAGTGTCGAATTACAAGCCTCGCAATATGATATTATACAATACCTAACTCCAGAAGACCCTGGAAAGCTTTTATTTCCAAATAAGTTAGTTCCCATTTTAAAAAATGCTCTTAAGCCAAACGGGTGTCTATATGGGCTCAGTGATGTCTACAAGATTGATGCTATGATTAATGGATTTGATATCATTAAAAATAATAATGAATACTATTGGTTAAATAAAAATATCACAGATGAAGGCGCTTCTAAGTCAGTTCCTTTAAAATTGAAAAAATCATCCAATGATACTAAGAATTCATTACCTGCATTTAAAAAAGCAAGTACTTCTGAATTACCATCCTTTAAGAAAAATCTTCCAACTTTTAAAAGAGAAAATGATATAGTAACAATCGATGATGCGGATATTGATATTGATGCTGAAGGATCTGATCAAGTCTCTAGTGATTTTTCAAAAGCCAAGTTTTTTGATGATAACGACGAAGATGATGACTCCATTGAGGAAGACGATCTAATTGAAGGGAATGTCGATGATAGTTTAATCACAATGATTACATGTGGTAAAACTAAAGAACGTAGAAAGAAGGCTTGTAAGGATTGCTCTTGTGGTTTGAAAGAAGAAGAAGAAAACGAAATTGATAGTATTAGAAATCAACAAGAAAAGATAATTCAATTTACTGAGGATGAACTAACTGAAATTGATTTTACAGTCGATGGTAAGAAAGTTGGAGGATGTGGATCATGTTCCTTAGGTGATGCTTTTAGATGTAGTGGATGTCCTTACCTGGGTTTACCTGCTTTTAAACCTGGTCAAAGGATCAACTTAAGTAGCATATCTGATGATTTGTAAGGACGATAAAGATGATCGGAAATGTAATTATTTAGATGAGACATGGGTCTCATTCTATGGGATATTAAATTTATTTTTGAATACATCTCTGTTTGTAATTTCAGCCTGGTATGTCTACTATTGGGAAACAGAAATAGCGGCTTCTGTAGGCCTAGGGAATACTTTCCTTTAAAGTTATTTTTTTCATAATTATTTCATACATTTCTGTGTAATGTAAAATGTTTCAAAGGAAACCTCTTAGTGGGATCTTTTAGATTTTAATAATATTATTTTTAGGGAAAATATCTTTTTAAAAAGAAACAATTTCTCTTAATCTCCTTTCTAAAAAGGTAGGATATTGTATTTTATATACATATTTACCATTTGTATTATTTTATCTATGAAGTTAGTTACTCAAAATTGATGTTCATCCAAAACTTTTGTAACAGCACTATAAACATCGTCGACAATCATTGTTGGCATGCAAGTGCGTAATTGATCTCCATCTCTATAGACACCAGATCTAACTAAACAACTTGACCAGCCATAATTTTGTGCTCCGATAATATCACTTGCAGGATTATCACCGACCATGTAAACGGTATCAAATGGACTACTCTTTGGCTCTATGCCAAGTACTGGTAAATCTGACTCTACGTGACTCAATTCACTCGATAGTAATTTATTTCTCCAGTTAATCAACGCCTGGTGAGCATAATCATAGGTTAACTTAGTTGGTTTACCCAAACTAAAATCTTGTAATTCTAGCCCATTATTCATCTCTCTATATAATGTTCTAACAAGTAACCTAAACGCACCTTGGCCAAATCTATTCAAGTTATATGTATTTGCCCACAACAAATCTTGGTTCGAGAAATAAATAGGAACAGATGGAACCTCGCTTTTTTCCTTCCTTATTGTATTTAGCATACCGCCCTCACTATTAAGGACATCAGAAATAATTTGGAGATCCCCTGCCCAATCATGAGGGTCATTGAAAACTAGCACTGCATCGAATTTTTTAGTTGTTAAATCGCTAATCACTCTAGTTTCTCTATCTAATTCCTCCCTGGTAATCCCACTAAACGGAGTGATATGTTTATTGTATTCAATAATGTCGTACTGGTGCACTACATCACTAAACCCGTATGTTTCTGCAACTGTTCTTATCGAAGTACTACCGACAGCAAGAATCCGATGGTACTTATTAACCAAACTTTTATAAGGAGTATGAGATTGGATGACTTGTAATGGTGAAATTGGTACATCCAACTGTTTGGAAATGAACTTTGCTCTTGCAGCTTCTAATTTACCCCCACCATTTGTTAAGAGGATATAAGGAATTTTGTAATTATTAAGTAGACTGAGAGCATCATGAGCTTTTGGAATGGCATTGTTACCTCTCAAGAGGACACCATCTATATCAAAAGCGAACGCAATGTTTCTTGATGATGATTGTAAAAGCCTCTTGAAAATCATAGCTAATATATATGGATGAATTGAGTATTAGTCTTACTCGTTTCTGATGAGTGATATGTGAATGTATTTTTCAAGCGTTCGAGATATTTATAATAGCGGACCTTTTTTTCGAAAAATTTCAAGATTGACACAGGTTTCGATGAATAAGATGATTATTAGTTAGTTAATTAGGCAAAATGGTTGATTACAGAGAATATAGTTATAATGTAGGTGTATGAATATGAGTATGTATATTTACAAATTAATGGTTCAGCATTTGATCAACTGGTTTAGATCAACTTCCAATTCACTGCACCCTTCCTCGATATAATGTGTATAAGAATCGCTGAAGTTTGATTTGGAATCCGATATTAACCTAGAGACCGATTTACCAATAACCAATAAGCCAGGAGGTCTTGAACCTATTTCTTCGACTACTGTAGGCAGATATTTCAATAATGTTCTTGTAATTCTTTGATCGGGGCATGAAGCTCTTTCTACAATAGCTACAGGAACTTCAGGATCCCATTTCCCATTTATCAAAGTTTCTGTGAGGATATCAGCCCTGTGTAAAGCCATTAAAAATATCGTTGTTCTCGTTGAAACATATTCTGGTACCACCGGTAAAACACCTTTTCTGCCAGTACCGGTACAAACAAGAACCTGATCAGCAACATTACGATGAGTCGCTGGAATTTTAGCTACAACAGTAGCTGCTAATGAGGAACTTAGACCAGGTAAAACTGTTGGTTCAAATCCATTTTCTTGAAAGTATAAAAATTCCTCACCACCACGACCAAAAATATATGGGTCACCTTGCTTTAAACGAACAACCTTTTTATGCTGTTTTAATGCTTCTAGACCTTTCTCTAATAATTCCTGTTGTGCACGTTCGGCATTACCAGGGAATTTCCTTGCGATAAAAGTTTTTGTATCCTTTGGTATTAAATCTAAAACTGCTTGTGGGACCAATTTATCTGCGAGAATCAAGTCTGCTGTTTTAATTTCCTGCAATGCACCTAATGTTAGCATTGATATTGATCCAGGTCCACTACCGACTAAAGATATCGAGCCTAATTTGTTTTTCTTGCTCAAATCTGTAAGAGTCGAGCCAACATCGGTCTTTGTAAATTGAGAAATGTTGCTCCCATCATTACTGATCTCTGACTGTCTCCTTTTTTTATTTTGTATTTCATTTGATAAACAATTAGATGGTGCTAAAGATGGAATATTTTCTAATTCTTGTAGTGTTATGTGTGCTAGTTTTGGCAATGGGTAATATTCCATGACTTGTGAAAGCCACCTTGTTCTTTGAGTTTGTTGCTCTCTTTTCGTTGAGTCGAATTCGTGGATTAATTGGTTAAATTTATGACTCTCCCATGCATCATCATCTAAACCAAATCCTAAACCCAGATTTTTAATCGATAAATCAGCCGAATAAAAATTATTCTTAAGTAATTGGTTATTATGTTCAATTAGTATTTGGTTTCTTAATTTGGCCATATTTGATACAATTTGGGAAATATTTGTTGGTAGGTTATTGATGATCTCCCTTTTGATTCTGTTTGCTAGAACACAGCCACAGCCATTTGTGGTTACTGTGATTTGTAATCCGCTATTATTTGGATCCGTATAGGTTTGTAGCATATTAAACGTTGAAAATTCTGGTTGTTGGTGTGTATTAATCGGGATTCTTAATTTAACACACTGGTTAAATAATTCCTTAATTAAACTATCTTGTTGAGTAAATGGTAAATTCACATAAACTCTGTCGACAACTCTACTTGTCACTTGACGACCTAAAGTTGTTAAATCTGATAGATCGACTTTACGATCGTATAATGTAAACTTCGGTTCAGTGACAAATTGCTTTAACAGTAAATCAGAATCATTTGAAGATGATGGATTGAGTACAATTGGGGTGGCACCAGAGCTTAGTATAGTTTTGATCCTTGTCGAAGTTAACCCGACGGAACCATTGGCACCAGTACCTATCAATAGATGAATTTCATCGTTAGAATTTGAAGCTGTTATAAGCGGTAAGGTGTTCATATCTGTGTAGAGGGTTGGTTATATGCAGTTTTAGGCGTATTATATTGATAATGGAAATTTATTGGAACTGATAGTTCATCCTTGAGACATCAGTAAAATGAGAAGAAAATCTGGTACTTTATATATATTTCAAACAAACTTCTTTATTTAAATATCACTGCTTAATATTAAATATTATCATTAATGCACTGATGGTTAAATAGCAATATGTGTGTATTATGAATCATCTCCATGGGTAATGTGACAGAAAATCCCATCCTTTCCACATTACTGAAGCAGCATACATCTTAGCCATAATAGAAACATAGAGAACCACACTTTCCCACTTTTCCGGCAGCTCAGTGTATAGGCAGACAGACAGACACTGTCAATTTCAGAATAATTCTCCAAACAAAAACTCATCACGTGAAATGGTTTTGTTGCGTCACGTGATAATTCTATTTAGCTCGATTTGATTCAAATTCGAGAATATAATGCCAGACGGAACATATTAAAGACCTGAACAAATTCCAAATGTATTCAGCTTACCATATTTTCCTGACGACTAAATTAATACAATAATTTTGCATCGTCTATATCTCACATTATTTTAATAGTTTGTTTAGCCTAATCCACAACAATACATTTCAGTATACATGCAATAATGGTTGCGCCTAAATTATAGATCATTCTTCCACCACCAAAACTTTTAAGGAAACCTATAATTCTGAACAAATTTTCTATTTTACATTTGTTCTATTCTTATTTATACAGAAAAATACAATACTCCGATTTTAGCCGCTGAACAGAATATTGTTGTTTTTTTCTGTTTTAAATTCCGGGTAAAACAATATTTTTGAAAAATTCGATTATTAGAATATAAATATATAGACAAGAAACCAGAGGAACTGCTGTTTGAAAACAGACAGTGAAAGCTCATATACTAGACCAGAGTTTAAAATAAAAGTAAAGTATACTTTCTAGCGACAAACCAACTGAATACTTACAAAAATGTCATCTACTGCAAGCACATCAGCTAATGCTGCGGCAAGTTCTAATCTAACGACGTCATCTAGTGCATCCTCTCTATCCAGATCATTGAAGCTAACAGGTGATGAGATTTGGAAAAATAGAACTGAGAAAGTAAATGCAGAATTATTTACTCTTACATATGGTGTTATAGTCTCGCAATTATGTACAGACTATAATCGCGATTTTACAAAGATCAATGCACAATTATTCGAAATGGGGTATAATATGGGTGTTCGATTAATTGAAGATTTCCTTGCGAGAACTGCATTGCCACGTTGTAATGATATGGTGAAGACGAGTGAAGTTATAAGTAAATGTGCATTCAAAATTTTTCTAAATATCACTCCACAGGTAACAAATTGGTCAAATAACAAAGATGCGTTCAGTTTAATTATTGAGGATAATCCTTTGAGTGATTTTGTTGAATTACCAATGGACGCAGTAAAGAAACTATGGTATTCAAATGTCTTGTGTGGGGTTTTGAAAGGTGCTTTGGAGATGGTACAATTAGATTGTGATGTTTCTTTCGTCTCAGATATTCTAAGAGGAGATCAATTAACAGAGGTAAGAATTAAATTAAATAAAATATTAAAAGATGAAATACCAATTGGTGAAGATTAGAGGTAACTGCTAGTGAGCGGTTATATTTACATAAACATATTTTTAAATATATATCGTTATTTACACACAAAAAAGAGAGTAATTATTCATTGTCATCTACTTGCCATCTTTCTCTTACTAAAGATGAAATTTTTGTTGTTGGTTGCCTTTTTCTTAAATGTTTGCCTCCATGGTCAATCTCAGAATCTGAATTTGACTCATTTTCACTATCAGAGTCTGAGGCTTCATCCACAAGAATATTGGCTTTACGATTGTAGATAATATCGATTTCAGCAGAACGTTCAGAAAAGATGTCACTTTCGACACTTCTTGTACCATTGATACTACCATCAGCAAAAATTGGAATGTCAGTCAATGAACCTCTTGAATTAACCCTGGATAATGCGTTAGATGTGTGTGAAGTAACAGATCCAGAACGACTACGGTTTGGATAAACTTTCAAATTGTCGTTAATCTCTTTAATCTTATCCTCATCCACGGTCTTCGAATCTGTGCCTTTAATTAAGTTCTTAGTAGCAAATTTATCGTAGTCTGGAAATACTGTGGGTCCTAAATCGTTACAAACATCTGTAATCTCAGAACTCAATTGTTTACGCATTGCTTTGATTTCGTCAATCTTTGCAGTTGGTGCAAACAATGATACAAACAATGGTGGTAATGATTTGAATAAATCCATACCGATTTCACCGGTCTTTAAACTTGCATATGTAGTGAAGATTAATATCGTGGAGAAGTAGACAAATTGAACTATTTTATTATTAGATGGAACCCACAACCACGTAATATATTTACTGTTACGAGATTTAAGAGAAACTAACAGTAATGAATAAGTGGTGTATAGCGAAGGTGCTAGGATCATTGCCACTATTAGTTTCCATGTAGCTAATAAGTCTGTTCCTTTGATCTTAACTAAGGATTTCTTCAAGCCATCCTGAGCCTTTTTCTTTGAATACCTAGATGCAATTATAAAAATAGGTGAAAACAATATTGAACCAGGTAAGGAAAGAATAAAAAAACCAGTTAATCTAAGCAGTCTTGTTACTAAAAATATAAAGGATCTGATAATTCCTAAGGGCGAAGTTGTCAATGTTTCAACTTGATGATCTTTTAACCCCAAAAAGTATAGCTTATCGTTGTATATGTGAACCGATTTTTTAATATTAATTATCCGTTGGTCCTCTTTGAATTTATTATACCCAACAAGTAACCGTCTATTAATCTCCACTACTAAAGGTAACGAAAATCTATGACGTTTTGGTTGATACAATCTTCTTGCGGCTTGAATAGTCATTAGGGTGTCATAATCTGGAGCATTTTCTGTAACTGAGAATAAAGCATCAGTAACAGTATTTAATAATTTTGAAACAGTATCACGTGGTGCTTCTTTGTATTGTAATCCCATTTCACTAGTTACAACAATCGGTTCACCATATTCAATAACAGCTCTTGATCTAAACTTTTCTCTATGAAAGTAATGTAATCCGACTGGAACCACATGGACCTTCATATTAGGAGCAGCTGCAACAGCACCTAGCGCCATAATAGCAACACCCGCCTTAACAGGAAGTAAAGAGGGTCTGTCATGAGATCCACCTTCAGGAAAGATTCCCACGCAGCCCTTCGTATGTAAATGATCAAAGACACTTTGATAAGTCTTTGTGTTATCGATTTTTCCAGCGTACTTAAAGTTACAACCTTTGGTTAATAATTTTTGGACCTTGGGGTTATTCATTTTGAAAGGATTAGCTAATATAATAGTATCGTCATTGACAATTTCTGCAATCTGAGAATTGCCTAAATAATTTGGTAAGCCAATTAACGATTTGACGGTAAATCTCTTAGTAAACTCTGGAGACGATCCATCGATACAACGGCCTTTAATACATTTAGGATCATTTGTTAGGTCAGGAGCAAAAATTTCAATGTTTGAATCAACCTGTGTAAAATTGTCCTGAATTCTAGGAACAGGAATACTACCCATGCAGCGACCAAAGAATCCAATGACTCTATTCTTAAGACTTGCCTCGGCACCTACGAAACAAGGTCTCTTAGATCTACCCTTCGATAATTTCCTTGTTTTCAGCATAACTAAAGCTGGGTCGACAAATTGGTTGGCATGTGGCGCACAAACCAAAATGGTCGGTGTGCCTGGAGATGGCATATTATGACTTCCACGAATTTTTATCTCTCTGAAAAAGATTGAAAACAATGTATGAAACAATAAGATGGTAAGATCATAGATAAATGTATGAATGTTGTATGTTAACCCATTATATGAATTGTTGTATTCTTCCTCTGCATCGGGGATATGAGCTTTTGAAGCAGCACGTTTGGGTTTATTTTCCATTGGGCAAATGTTGTTTCTTTTGTTTTTGTTTTTATTTTTGTAAGTTGGATGTTTGGAATGTATGTATAGTCGATCACTTCATTCCCCATTTACAAAAATGTTTATTTATATACAAATTTTCAAATGTTCTTTAACTTACTCATTGTTGTTGGATACTTCAGGTTCCCCGGATCCCTTTCTTGCACCTTCTACCTTGAATATTGTTTTCCGTAGTTCGGAAATACCGTTTTCTTCGGGGGTAGATTGCGTAGTTGTGATAATATTGTTGAGAATTTTTCAGCTGAAATTGTAAACAAAACACGGCTGTAGCAAATATGCCAACCCTTCAAACTTTCTCGAATGTTCGATATTGATGTAAGGGTATGAATGAAAGGTATTATAAATATGAAAATAATATATAGGTAAGAATATCAATGTCGTTCTATTTGAATTTATGTATGTGTGTATCTATGACCTCCTATGAATGCAATATTTTTAGTGAACTTTTGTTTATTAATTTTAATTGGTACTTTAATTTTTCGGTGTACTGGATCGGTAAGTCAGGATGTTTAATTTTAATCTTATCATCAGCCCATTTATGAATGAAATCGTTTAGCCTTTCTACTTCATAATTTTTGTCACTGTAGTTATTGTTAGTCTCGTTTAAAATGTTTTCAATTTGTGAGAAATTTGTCTTAAATTTGATGCTGCTACTGTATTGTTTTAAAATATTTGTATTAGGAACCATGTGACTATTTCCAGCTTCGTTATTTGTATCTTCACTTGACCATAATGAACCCGCAAAGGGTTCGATAATTTCACTTGATTTTGGTGAAACGTATCCGCAGAAATTTCTTATCATCATCCGCAAACTTTGAGATATACGTCTTGGTGAATCGATCATAAATATTCTATGTTCCGGTATATACCTCATCAATGTATCCAACAATTGGATCCACTGTGTCGGTACATATACCTCATCTCCTGATTCTTTATACTGGTCTTCTAGGTCGTTGCTCACGATATCAAGGGTTCTTTCGCACCAGAAATCCATATTTGGATCAAATTTCCGTTGTCTTGTTAAGTTTTTATCCGGTGATATTGACTCTTCGATGTAACATTGTTCCCATTTATCGAGTTTTTTGGAATATCGAACCAAATCGTGGCTAAGATATTTCGTTATATCGTTCAACATTAGCACGTATACAGGATCGCTAATAGGGAAAATAGTTCCATTGTCTGTCATATTTAATGAGAACAAAGCAGTATCTTCGATAATGTTTATGTTTTTAGGTAATTTTTCAATCAATATTTTGCTGCTATTTTGGAATGGATATAATGGTAAAAGATAGATATGGATCTTGTCTAATGAGTCGTTCGGTACTGAATTCTCTAGATAGTTGAGAATCTTCTTACAAAAATGTAAGGTTCGAGGTAAATCTGTGAACGTGCAGATAACATTCAAATCAAAGTATGGATACTCGTTAATTTTGTAGTTTAACCATAGCCATTTCGCTATACATTGGCTGAGAATTGGGTCATAATCTAGAAGGTCTTCGAATTGAGAAATCGAGGAGGTGTTTTGGTCAGTTCGTAGAACTCCATAGTTGTTCTTAGAGAAGAAATTTTTTCCCTTCATTATCACTTGGGAATTTATTGTCTGTATGCACTCTCTTAACGGAATAGTCATACTGTTGTTGCTGTTTTTTGAGTTAGCAGGGGTATTGGATAAGATTGTAGGCGCAGTATAACGTCTCCATTGGTGTCTGTATTTTTGGATGTAGTATAGATGGTTACTGCTGGTTATAAATCGTCTCATAGTAGAATGTTTCAATTATGACTGAATCTTTGTATTTGGTGTATTTGTATTGCATTTATATTTTAAATCCGTTAAATGTAAGGTTAATGTTTTATCTACAAAATAATTTTTCAGACTATATTTTAATGCTCCGTTATTTTATTTAAAAAGGAAAACGCATCGCTAAAAATAACGCTATGTTGAATTAGTGGTTGGACATTGTACTCAGGGGGTTTTATATTTATTAGTGGCACAGACATTATATATAGACTTGATATAATTATCTGTTGCCCTTTTTCTATATAATTTAAATAAGTATTCTACATATGGATATTAAGATAAACTCTTATATATCCTAAAGCCTTATCGCCTTATCTTGTTTTCTTATCTTATACGGTTCCTACAATAAGAGCCGTCTTATTATATATTGTTAGGGTAATATCTCAACACGCTATATATACCCATGCATTTTTTAAATGATGCTACATTGTAAAAAACATATACAAAATATAAAATTGTTAATGATAGGTATTCTTTAGATCCGACATTAATATATTATAATGTAATACTTATTATGAATGGTTATTATTCTGAATATTTATGTATACTGAATAATTGTTAATTCTTCTGGTTTCTTATAAATTGTATATAAGATATATAAGTATATTGATGAATAACTTTGTTATCTTCTTAGACATTATCCATCCTTTTATACTTTGAGGTCTTCTTCTAAATGAGTTCTTCTTCTAGAAGTTTCTACGTCATCCTACTAGTTTCTACTTTTATAGTACACTCATTCTATGTATACACTTAAACCGTGGTATAAGCCTATATTTTCATAATCATTTTAGAACTTTCTAGAATAATCGTAATACCATTATAGTCCTATATTAGGTCTCTATATATTATTAGAGTTCCAGCAATATTAATTAGAATTATGCTGAAAATTATATATATGTACAGATAAAAAAAAAGGAATTCTTGAAAAAACTAAATTTTACTACATTAACAACTAAAATAGAAAATATGTAAAATAAAATGAAGATTATTAGATTAGCGAAACTTGCAAAATTTTCAGTATAATATGAACCAATAGTTCAAACCTACTGTCTCCATCACTATTAATCGTGAGTATAGAAACTATATATGATGAAGTATTAGCTATTTTGTTGATAAACTGAGAGTTTTAATTGATCTAGTTCTCTTATGTGTGTACACTACCCCTACCACTATTGTTGCTATCAGAACTACTAAAAAGTGAAATGTTGTGGTATGTAACGTACGATAAAATACATCGCCCAGTGTTTCACTTCTAGAGTGAACTCTCTCGATCCAACATAAGATTATTGCTAATATTATAATTCCTGTAGTACTCAATGCCCTTGCCGAAAGCAAGAATATATTTTCATAATACTGACAATCCGATATGGGGGTTGGAAGTGAACTACTTTCTATGAACCTCCAATTTAAGTATGCTAGACTACCATAAAATAAAATAATTCCTACTAGAGCACCAGGAAATTATTGATGCATATGTTGAAAACATTTTAAGTAATTCATATTTTAGTCTTACATCGAACTCCTCCTGGTTTTCATTTTTGCTAGCTAAAATACAAGGAATTGAAAATGCTGTGAATATTATATACAGAATTTTATAATCGTCACTTTAGTTTTATTCTTCGTTGTAGATTAGAATAGAATTGAAATATATAATTAAAGTAGAATGATATATATATATCGAAGGGAATGAAGTATGAATACATAAAATTGAACAAAATTAAAAATAGGAATAAATGTTTAATGAATATTTTATATGAATATTTTATTTTTTCCCTTTAATTTCTTATTGAAAGTGAGAAGCATTGTGAATGAGTTATGGGAAAAACTTTTGTCAGATAAAATATCATTAGATATTTTTAAATTATAAACAATTATTGAGCCCAGAATATTTGTTAATAAGTTTAATAATCTGTGATGCAAAAATATAAGGTTCTACTTTGTTCATGACTCTTGATTCAAACATATACACAATAAAGTTATATACCCTAAACAATACTTCTTGCGACACCGTTGTGATAGTGAAACATTTTCAAGTGACAGTGTGTTACCCTACTCGTGAAGTTTATTAACTTCAACATGACATTAAAGGGAACATACTAAAATATCTATTTGGTTCTTTTCGTTACCTTTAATTCCCTTATTTCACTTTATTTGTTTCTTTCTAGTTTATACCCTTCAATGTAAGTTGCACTTTCCTTTCAATATATAAATATGTATCTTTTCTATTCTAATCTATATATTTCCTTCTACTTTTTACATTATATTCCCATTCTAATGTACAACTAAGAATAACCAAATTAAAGCTGCTATTATGAAATTTCTTTATTTAATATCCATTATGTCTACAATTCCTTGTATTCTCGCTAACGATAGTGCAAATTGGGAGGGGTGTAACAAAATAGTAACATATGAATTACTTAAAATGTTTTCAACATATGTACCAATAATTTCCTGGTGTGCTTTAATAGGATTTATTTTATTTTATTACAGTCTAGCATTCTTAAAGTGGAGGTTTATCAAAAGCAATTCAGCTTCAATTTCCATATCGGATCGCCAATATTATGAAAATATATTCTTGCTTTCGGCAAGTACATTGAGTGTAACAGGAATTATAATATTAGCAATAATCTTATGTTGGATCGAGAGAGTTCACTCTAGAAGTGAAACACTGGGTGATGTCTTTTATCGTACGTTACATACCACAATATTTCACTTTTTAGTAGTCCTGGTAGCAACAATAGTGGTAGGGGTGGTGTACTCACATAAGAGAACCAAGCCAACCAAAATTATTAGTTTACGAAATTAATAGCTAATACTTGACTAGATATAGTTTCTATTCTCACGATTAATGGTAATGGAAACTGTTGACTTGAACTATTGGTTCATATTATACTGAAATTATTGCAAGTTTCGCTAATCAATTAACCTTCATTTTATTTTACATATTTTCTATTTTAGTTGTTAATACAATAAAATTTAGTTTTTTCAAGAATTCCCTCTTATTTATATGTGCATATATATAATTTTCAATACAATTCTGATTAATATCTTAATTATTTATTCATTTTGTACTTTATTTGTTCATTTAAGTAAGTGCATTTCTTTTATTTTCAATTCCAGATTCGATTTTTATTTTTAATTTTAGTTTATTTCAGTTTGTTGAATAGAAGAACAGCATTAAAACCAGCACCATGAATCTCTTAAGAATAATATATGCATTATTTTCAATTCCTTCTACTTTAGCTAATAATAGTGAAGCTGAGAAGGGGTACAATAAGATAGTACTATTTGAATTACCTGATTCAGTTTCAGAACATGCACCACAAATTTTCTGGTGTGCTTTAATAAGATTTACTTTATTTCATTGCAGCCTAGGATACTTTCGTTGGAGGTTCAACAAAACTAACCCGATTCCAATTCCTTTATCAGATCGTCAGCGTTACGAAGATACATTCTTGTCCTGGGCAAAAGCATTGAGTTGCATAGGAATTTTAATACTAGCAATAATCTTTCATTTTACCTTGAAGAAGTAGTCAAGAGGAAATAATATGTCTGAAACATCTTTGATATGATATAAAAAATTCTTTTATTAGAAGTTAAAGCTAACAACTATATTAGTAACAAAAATAATAACATAACCTTCCGAGAAATTGATTTCTTCAGTACTTACTTCTTTAACATCGAACCAACCAGCGTACCTAATGTAACATTTAGTACTCAATAAATTGCCGAATATTTTCTAGACCTGATGTATTAGCCAATAGATTCCTAAAAGCTGTTAGAGTCTACCAACTACAGAGACCATTATATAATTTTATATAATTTTTGTATTTTAACAAAAATTAGCTAGTCTAATAATGTTATTCACTATACAAGAACTTTTTTTTTAATTTCAAAAGTAAGAATCAAACATTCCCTTCTATTATATATGATGTATTATCAATATACCTTCTGTGTTTTAAATTATTATATATATATATATATATATATTTCTAATTCTAAAACTAGTTTTCTAATATTTT
>JAJLYB010000049.1:0-42395 GCA_030674245.1 Jamesozyma piceae | reverse complement strand
ATTATATAAAATTATATAATGGTCTCTGTAGTTGGTAGACTCTAACAGCTTTTAGGAATCTATTGGCTAATACATCAGGTCTAGAAAATATTCGGCAATTTATTGAGTACTAAATGTTACATTAGGTACGCTGGTTGGTTCGATGTTAAAGAAGTAAGTACTGAAGAAATCAATTTCTCGGAAGGTTATGTTATTATTTTTGTTACTAATATAGTTGTTAGCTTTAACTTCTAATAAAAGAATTTTTTATATCATATCAAAGATGTTTCAGACATATTATTTCCTCTTGACTACTTCTTCAAGGTAAAATGAAAGATTATTGCTAGTATTAAAATTCCTATGCAACTCAATGCTTTTGCCCAGGACAAGAATGTATCTTCGTAACGCTGACGATCTGATAAAGGAATTGGAATCGGGTTAGTTTTGTTGAACCTCCAACGAAAGTATCCTAGGCTGCAATGAAATAAAGTAAATCTTATTAAAGCACACCAGAAAATTTGTGGTGCATGTTCTGAAACTGAATCAGGTAATTCAAATAGTACTATCTTATTGTACCCCTTCTCAGCTTCACTATTATTAGCTAAAGTAGAAGGAATTGAAAATAATGCATATATTATTCTTAAGAGATTCATGGTGCTGGTTTTAATGCTGTTCTTCTATTCAACAAACTGAAATAAACTAAAATTAAAAATAAAAATCGAATCTGGAATTGAAAATAAAAGAAATGCACTTACTTAAATGAACAAATAAAGTACAAAATGAATAAATAATTAAGATATTAATCAGAATTGTATTGAAAATTATATATATGCACATATAAATAAGAGGGAATTCTTGAAAAAACTAAATTTTATTGTATTAACAACTAAAATAGAAAATATGTAAAATAAAATGAAGGTTAATTGATTAGCGAAACTTGCAATAATTTCAGTATAATATGAACCAATAGTTCAAGTCAACAGTTTCCATTACCATTAATCGTGAGAATAGAAACTATATCTAGTCAAGTATTAGCTATTAATTTCGTAAACTAATAATTTTGGTTGGCTTGGTTCTCTTATGTGAGTACACCACCCCTACCACTATTGTTGCTACCAGGACTACTAAAAAGTGAAATATTGTGGTATGTAACGTACGATAAAAGACATCACCCAGTGTTTCACTTCTAGAGTGAACTCTCTCGATCCAACATAAGATTATTGCTAATATTATAATTCCTGTTACACTCAATGTACTTGCCGAAAGCAAGAATATATTTTCATAATATTGGCGATCCGATATGGAAATTGAAGCTGAATTGCTTTTGATAAACCTCCACTTTAAGAATGCTAGACTGTAATAAAATAAAATAAATCCTATTAAAGCACACCAGGAAATTATTGGTACATATGTTGAAAACATTTTAAGTAATTCATATGTTACTATTTTGTTACACCCCTCCCAATTTGCACTATCGTTAGCGAGAATACAAGGAATTGTAGACATAATGGATATTAAATAAAGAAATTTCATAATAGCAGCTTTAATTTGGTTATTCTTAGTTGTACATTAGAATGGGAATATAATGTAAAAAGTAGAAGGAAATATATAGATTAGAATAGAAAAGATACATATTTATATATTGAAAGGAAAGTGCAACTTACATTGAAGGGTATAAACTAGAAAGAAACAAATAAAGTGAAATAAGGGAATTAAAGGTAACGAAAAGAACCAAATAGATATTTTAGTATGTTCCCTTTAATGTCATGTTGAAGTTAATAAACTTCACGAGTAGGGTAACACACTGTCACTTGAAAATGTTTCACTATCACAACGGTGTCGCAAGAAGTATTGTTTAGGGTATATAACTTTATTGTGTATATGTTTGAATCAAGAGTCATGAACAAAGTAGAACCTTATATTTTTGCATCACAGATTATTAAACTTATTAACAAATATTCTGGGCTCAATAATTGTTTATAATTTAAAAATATCTAATGATATTTTATCTGACAAAAGTTTTTCCCATAACTCATTCACAATGCTTCTCACTTTCAATAAGAAATTAAAGGGAAAAAATAAAATATTCATATAAAATATTCATTAAACATTTATTCCTATTTTTAATTTTGTTCAATTTTATGTATTCATACTTCATTCCCTTCGATATATATATATCATTCTACTTTAATTATATATTTCAATTCTATTCTAATCTACAACGAAGAATAAAACTAAAGTGACGATTATAAAATTCTGTATATAATATTCACAGCATTTTCAATTCCTTGTATTTTAGCTAGCAAAAATGAAAACCAGGAGGAGTTCGATGTAAGACTAAAATATGAATTACTTAAAATGTTTTCAACATATGCATCAATAATTTCCTGGTGCTCTAGTAGGAATTATTTTATTTTATGGTAGTCTAGCATACTTAAATTGGAGGTTCATAGAAAGTAGTTCACTTCCAACCCCCATATCGGATTGTCAGTATTATGAAAATATATTCTTGCTTTCGGCAAGGGCATTGAGTACTACAGGAATTATAATATTAGCAATAATCTTATGTTGGATCGAGAGAGTTCACTCTAGAAGTGAAACACTGGGCGATGTATTTTATCGTACGTTACATACCACAACATTTCACTTTTTAGTAGTTCTGATAGCAACAATAGTGGTAGGGGTAGTGTACACACATAAGAGAACTAGATCAATTAAAACTCTCAGTTTATCAACAAAATAGCTAATACTTCATCATATATAGTTTCTATACTCACGATTAATAGTGATGGAGACAGTAGGTTTGAACTATTGGTTCATATTATACTGAAAATTTTGCAAGTTTCGCTAATCTAATAATCTTCATTTTATTTTACATATTTTCTATTTTAGTTGTTAATGTAGTAAAATTTAGTTTTTTCAAGAATTCCTTTTTTTTTATCTGTACATATATATAATTTTCAGCATAATTCTAATTAATATTGCTGGAACTCTAATAATATATAGAGACCTAATATAGGACTATAATGGTATTACGATTATTCTAGAAAGTTCTAAAATGATTATGAAAATATAGGCTTATACCACGGTTTAAGTGTATACATAGAATGAGTGTACTATAAAAGTAGAAACTAGTAGGATGACGTAGAAACTTCTAGAAGAAGAACTCATTTAGAAGAAGACCTCAAAGTATAAAAGGATGGATAATGTCTAAGAAGATAACAAAGTTATTCATCAATATACTTATATATCTTATATACAATTTATAAGAAACCAGAAGAATTAACAATTATTCAGTATACATAAATATTCAGAATAATAACCATTCATAATAAGTATTACATTATAATATATTAATGTCGGATCTAAAGAATACCTATCATTAACAATTTTATATTTTGTATATGTTTTTTACAATGTAGCATCATTTAAAAAATGCATGGGTATATATAGCGTGTTGAGATATTACCCTAACAATATATAATAAGACGGCTCTTATTGTAGGAACCGTATAAGATAAGAAAACAAGATAAGGCGATAAGGCTTTAGGATATATAAGAGTTTATCTTAATATCCATATGTAGAATACTTATTTAAATTATATAGAAAAAGGGCAACAGATAATTATATCAAGTCTATATATAATGTCTGTGCCACTAATAAATATAAAACCCCCTGAGTACAATGTCCAACCACTAATTCAACATAGCGTTATTTTTAGCGATGCGTTTTCCTTTTTAAATAAAATAACGGAGCATTAAAATATAGTCTGAAAAATTATTTTGTAGATAAAACATTAACCTTACATTTAACGGATTTAAAATATAAATGCAATACAAATACACCAAATACAAAGATTCAGTCATAATTGAAACATTCTACTATGAGACGATTTATAACCAGCAGTAACCATCTATACTACATCCAAAAATACAGACACCAATGGAGACGTTATACTGCGCCTACAATCTTATCCAATACCCCTGCTAACTCAAAAAACAGCAACAACAGTATGACTATTCCGTTAAGAGAGTGCATACAGACAATAAATTCCCAAGTGATAATGAAGGGAAAAAATTTCTTCTCTAAGAACAACTATGGAGTTCTACGAACTGACCAAAACACCTCCTCGATTTCTCAATTCGAAGACCTTCTAGATTATGACCCAATTCTCAGCCAATGTATAGCGAAATGGCTATGGTTAAACTACAAAATTAACGAGTATCCATACTTTGATTTGAATGTTATCTGCACGTTCACAGATTTACCTCGAACCTTACATTTTTGTAAGAAGATTCTCAACTATCTAGAGAATTCAGTACCGAACGACTCATTAGACAAGATCCATATCTATCTTTTACCATTATATCCATTCCAAAATAGCAGCAAAATATTGATTGAAAAATTACCTAAAAACATAAACATTATCGAAGATACTGCTTTGTTCTCATTAAATATGACAGACAATGGAACTATTTTCCCTATTAGCGATCCTGTATACGTGCTAATGTTGAACGATATAACGAAATATCTTAGCCACGATTTGGTTCGATATTCCAAAAAACTCGATAAATGGGAACAATGTTACATCGAAGAGTCAATATCACCGGATAAAAACTTAACAAGACAACGGAAATTTGATCCAAATATGGATTTCTGGTGCGAAAGAACCCTTGATATCGTGAGCAACGACCTAGAAGACCAGTATAAAGAATCAGGAGATGAGGTATATGTACCGACACAGTGGATCCAATTGTTGGATACATTGATGAGGTATATACCGGAACATAGAATATTTATGATCGATTCACCAAGACGTATATCTCAAAGTTTGCGGATGATGATAAGAAATTTCTGCGGATACGTTTCACCAAAATCAAGTGAAATTATCGAACCCTTTGCGGGTTCATTATGGTCAAGTGAAGATACAAATAACGAAGCTGGAAATAGTCACATGGTTCCTAATACAAATATTTTAAAACAATACAGTAGCAGCATCAAATTTAAGACAAATTTCTCACAAATTGAAAACATTTTAAACGAGACTAACAATAACTACAGTGACAAAAATTATGAAGTAGAAAGGCTAAACGATTTCATTCATAAATGGGCTGATGATAAGATTAAAATTAAACATCCTGACTTACCGATCCAGTACACCGAAAAATTAAAGTACCAATTAAAATTAATAAACAAAAGTTCACTAAAAATATTGCATTCATAGGAGGTCATAGATACACACATACATAAATTCAAATAGAACGACATTGATATTCTTACCTATATATTATTTTCATATTTATAATACCTTTCATTCATACCCTTACATCAATATCGAACATTCGAGAAAGTTTGAAGGGTTGGCATATTTGCTACAGCCGTGTTTTGTTTACAATTTCAGCTGAAAAATTCTCAACAATATTATCACAACTACGCAATCTACCCCCGAAGAAAACGGTATTTCCGAACTACGGAAAACAATATTCAAGGTAGAAGGTGCAAGAAAGGGATCCGGGGAACCTGAAGTATCCAACAACAATGAGTAAGTTAAAGAACATTTGAAAATTTGTATATAAATAAACATTTTTGTAAATGGGGAATGAAGTGATCGACTATACATACATTCCAAACATCCAACTTACAAAAATAAAAACAAAAACAAAAGAAACAACATTTGCCCAATGGAAAATAAACCCAAACGTGCTGCTTCAAAAGCTCATATCCCCGATGCAGAGGAAGAATACAACAATTCATATAATGGGTTAACATACAACATTCATACATTTATCTATGATCTTACCATCTTATTGTTTCATACATTGTTTTCAATCTTTTTCAGAGAGATAAAAATTCGTGGAAGTCATAATATGCCATCTCCAGGCACACCGACCATTTTGGTTTGTGCGCCACATGCCAACCAATTTGTCGACCCAGCTTTAGTTATGCTGAAAACAAGGAAATTATCGAAGGGTAGATCTAAGAGACCTTGTTTCGTAGGTGCCGAGGCAAGTCTTAAGAATAGAGTCATTGGATTCTTTGGTCGCTGCATGGGTAGTATTCCTGTTCCTAGAATTCAGGACAATTTTACACAGGTTGATTCAAACATTGAAATTTTTGCTCCTGACCTAACAAATGATCCTAAATGTATTAAAGGCCGTTGTATCGATGGATCGTCTCCAGAGTTTACTAAGAGATTTACCGTCAAATCGTTAATTGGCTTACCAAATTATTTAGGCAATTCTCAGATTGCAGAAATTGTCAATGACGATACTATTATATTAGCTAATCCTTTCAAAATGAATAACCCCAAGGTCCAAAAATTATTAACCAAAGGTTGTAACTTTAAGTACGCTGGAAAAATCGATAACACAAAGACTTATCAAAGTGTCTTTGATCATTTACATACGAAGGGCTGCGTGGGAATCTTTCCTGAAGGTGGATCTCATGACAGACCCTCTTTACTTCCTGTTAAGGCGGGTGTTGCTATTATGGCGCTAGGTGCTGTTGCAGCTGCTCCTAATATGAAGGTCCATGTGGTTCCAGTCGGATTACATTACTTTCATAGAGAAAAGTTTAGATCAAGAGCTGTTATTGAATATGGTGAACCGATTGTTGTAACTAGTGAAATGGGATTACAATACAAAGAAGCACCACGTGATACTGTTTCAAAATTATTAAATACTGTTACTGATGCTTTATTCTCAGTTACAGAAAATGCTCCAGATTATGACACCCTAATGACTATTCAAGCCGCAAGAAGATTGTATCAACCAAAACGTCATAGATTTTCGTTACCTTTAGTAGTGGAGATTAATAGACGGTTACTTGTTGGGTATAATAAATTCAAAGAGGACCAACGGATAATTAATATTAAAAAATCGGTTCACATATACAACGATAAGCTATACTTTTTGGGGTTAAAAGATCATCAAGTTGAAACATTGACAACTTCGCCCTTAGGAATTATCAGATCCTTTATATTTTTAGTAACAAGACTGCTTAGATTAACTGGTTTTTTTATTCTTTCCTTACCTGGTTCAATATTGTTTTCACCTATTTTTATAATTGCATCTAGGTATTCAAAGAAAAAGGCTCAGGATGGCTTGAAGAAATCCTTAGTTAAGATCAAAGGAACAGACTTATTAGCTACATGGAAACTAATAGTGGCAATGATCCTAGCACCTTCGCTATACACCACTTATTCATTACTGTTAGTTTCTCTTAAATCTCGTAACAGTAAATATATTACGTGGTTGTGGGTTCCATCTAATAATAAAATAGTTCAATTTGTCTACTTCTCCACGATATTAATCTTCACTACATATGCAAGTTTAAAGACCGGTGAAATCGGTATGGATTTATTCAAATCATTACCACCATTGTTTGTATCATTGTTTGCACCAACTGCAAAGATTGACGAAATCAAAGCAATGCGTAAACAATTGAGTTCTGAGATTACAGATGTTTGTAACGATTTAGGACCCACAGTATTTCCAGACTACGATAAATTTGCTACTAAGAACTTAATTAAAGGCACAGATTCGAAGACCGTGGATGAGGATAAGATTAAAGAGATTAACGACAATTTGAAAGTTTATCCAAACCGTAGTCGTTCTGGATCTGTTACTTCACACACATCTAACGCATTATCCAGGGTTAATTCAAGAGGTTCATTGACTGACATTCCAATTTTTGCTGATGGTAGTATCAATGGTACAAGAAGTGTCGAAAGTGACATCTTTTCTGAACGTTCTGCTGAAATCGATATTATCTACAATCGTAAAGCCAATATTCTTGTGGATGAAGCCTCAGACTCTGATAGTGAAAATGAGTCAAATTCAGATTCTGAGATTGACCATGGAGGCAAACATTTAAGAAAAAGGCAACCAACAACAAAAATTTCATCTTTAGTAAGAGAAAGATGGCAAGTAGATGACAATGAATAATTACTCTCTTTTTTGTGTGTAAATAACGATATATATTTAAAAATATGTTTATGTAAATATAACCGCTCACTAGCAGTTACCTCTAATCTTCACCAATTGGTATTTCATCTTTTAATATTTTATTTAATTTAATTCTTACCTCTGTTAATTGATCTCCTCTTAGAATATCTGAGACGAAAGAAACATCACAATCTAATTGTACCATCTCCAAAGCACCTTTCAAAACCCCACACAAGACATTTGAATACCATAGTTTCTTTACTGCGTCCATTGGTAATTCAACAAAATCACTCAAAGGATTATCCTCAATAATTAAACTGAACGCATCTTTGTTATTTGACCAATTTGTTACCTGTGGAGTGATATTTAGAAAAATTTTGAATGCACATTTACTTATAACTTCACTCGTCTTCACCATATCATTACAACGTGGCAATGCAGTTCTCGCAAGGAAATCTTCAATTAATCGAACACCCATATTATACCCCATTTCGAATAATTGTGCATTGATCTTTGTAAAATCGCGATTATAGTCTGTACATAATTGCGAGACTATAACACCATATGTAAGAGTAAATAATTCTGCATTTACTTTCTCAGTTCTATTTTTCCAAATCTCATCACCTGTTAGCTTCAATGATCTGGATAGAGAGGATGCACTAGATGACGTCGTTAGATTAGAACTTGCCGCAGCATTAGCTGATGTGCTTGCAGTAGATGACATTTTTGTAAGTATTCAGTTGGTTTGTCGCTAGAAAGTATACTTTACTTTTATTTTAAACTCTGGTCTAGTATATGAGCTTTCACTGTCTGTTTTCAAACAGCAGTTCCTCTGGTTTCTTGTCTATATATTTATATTCTAATAATCGAATTTTTCAAAAATATTGTTTTACCCGGAATTTAAAACAGAAAAAAACAACAATATTCTGTTCAGCGGCTAAAATCGGAGTATTGTATTTTTCTGTATAAATAAGAATAGAACAAATGTAAAATAGAAAATTTGTTCAGAATTATAGGTTTCCTTAAAAGTTTTGGTGGTGGAAGAATGATCTATAATTTAGGCGCAACCATTATTGCATGTATACTGAAATGTATTGTTGTGGATTAGGCTAAACAAACTATTAAAATAATGTGAGATATAGACGATGCAAAATTATTGTATTAATTTAGTCGTCAGGAAAATATGGTAAGCTGAATACATTTGGAATTTGTTCAGGTCTTTAATATGTTCCGTCTGGCATTATATTCTCGAATTTGAATCAAATCGAGCTAAATAGAATTATCACGTGACGCAACAAAACCATTTCACGTGATGAGTTTTTGTTTGGAGAATTATTCTGAAATTGACAGTGTCTGTCTGTCTGCCTATACACTGAGCTGCCGGAAAAGTGGGAAAGTGTGGTTCTCTATGTTTCTATTATGGCTAAGATGTATGCTGCTTCAGTAATGTGGAAAGGATGGGATTTTCTGTCACATTACCCATGGAGATGATTCATAATACACACATATTGCTATTTAACCATCAGTGCATTAATGATAATATTTAATATTAAGCAGTGATATTTAAATAAAGAAGTTTGTTTGAAATATATATAAAGTACCAGATTTTCTTCTCATTTTACTGATGTCTCAAGGATGAACTATCAGTTCCAATAAATTTCCATTATCAATATAATACGCCTAAAACTGCATATAACCAACCCTCTACACAGATATGAACACCTTACCGCTTATAACAGCTTCAAATTCTAACGATGAAATTCATCTATTGATAGGTACTGGTGCCAATGGTTCCGTCGGGTTAACTTCGACAAGGATCAAAACTATACTAAGCTCTGGTGCCACCCCAATTGTACTCAATCCATCATCTTCAAATGATTCTGATTTACTGTTAAAGCAATTTGTCACTGAACCGAAGTTTACATTATACGATCGTAAAGTCGATCTATCAGATTTAACAACTTTAGGTCGTCAAGTGACAAGTAGAGTTGTCGACAGAGTTTATGTGAATTTACCATTTACTCAACAAGATAGTTTAATTAAGGAATTATTTAACCAGTGTGTTAAATTAAGAATCCCGATTAATACACACCAACAACCAGAATTTTCAACGTTTAATATGCTACAAACCTATACGGATCCAAATAATAGCGGATTACAAATCACAGTAACCACAAATGGCTGTGGCTGTGTTCTAGCAAACAGAATCAAAAGGGAGATCATCAATAACCTACCAACAAATATTTCCCAAATTGTATCAAATATGGCCAAATTAAGAAACCAAATACTAATTGAACATAATAACCAATTACTTAAGAATAATTTTTATTCGGCTGATTTATCGATTAAAAATCTGGGTTTAGGATTTGGTTTAGATGATGATGCATGGGAGAGTCATAAATTTAACCAATTAATCCACGAATTCGACTCAACGAAAAGAGAGCAACAAACTCAAAGAACAAGGTGGCTTTCACAAGTCATGGAATATTACCCATTGCCAAAACTAGCACACATAACACTACAAGAATTAGAAAATATTCCATCTTTAGCACCATCTAATTGTTTATCAAATGAAATACAAAATAAAAAAAGGAGACAGTCAGAGATCAGTAATGATGGGAGCAACATTTCTCAATTTACAAAGACCGATGTTGGCTCGACTCTTACAGATTTGAGCAAGAAAAACAAATTAGGCTCGATATCTTTAGTCGGTAGTGGACCTGGATCAATATCAATGCTAACATTAGGTGCATTGCAGGAAATTAAAACAGCAGACTTGATTCTCGCAGATAAATTGGTCCCACAAGCAGTTTTAGATTTAATACCAAAGGATACAAAAACTTTTATCGCAAGGAAATTCCCTGGTAATGCCGAACGTGCACAACAGGAATTATTAGAGAAAGGTCTAGAAGCATTAAAACAGCATAAAAAGGTTGTTCGTTTAAAGCAAGGTGACCCATATATTTTTGGTCGTGGTGGTGAGGAATTTTTATACTTTCAAGAAAATGGATTTGAACCAACAGTTTTACCTGGTCTAAGTTCCTCATTAGCAGCTACTGTTGTAGCTAAAATTCCAGCGACTCATCGTAATGTTGCTGATCAGGTTCTTGTTTGTACCGGTACTGGCAGAAAAGGTGTTTTACCGGTGGTACCAGAATATGTTTCAACGAGAACAACGATATTTTTAATGGCTTTACACAGGGCTGATATCCTCACAGAAACTTTGATAAATGGGAAATGGGATCCTGAAGTTCCTGTAGCTATTGTAGAAAGAGCTTCATGCCCCGATCAAAGAATTACAAGAACATTATTGAAATATCTGCCTACAGTAGTCGAAGAAATAGGTTCAAGACCTCCTGGCTTATTGGTTATTGGTAAATCGGTCTCTAGGTTAATATCGGATTCCAAATCAAACTTCAGCGATTCTTATACACATTATATCGAGGAAGGGTGCAGTGAATTGGAAGTTGATCTAAACCAGTTGATCAAATGCTGAACCATTAATTTGTAAATATACATACTCATATTCATACACCTACATTATAACTATATTCTCTGTAATCAACCATTTTGCCTAATTAACTAACTAATAATCATCTTATTCATCGAAACCTGTGTCAATCTTGAAATTTTTCGAAAAAAAGGTCCGCTATTATAAATATCTCGAACGCTTGAAAAATACATTCACATATCACTCATCAGAAACGAGTAAGACTAATACTCAATTCATCCATATATATTAGCTATGATTTTCAAGAGGCTTTTACAATCATCATCAAGAAACATTGCGTTCGCTTTTGATATAGATGGTGTCCTCTTGAGAGGTAACAATGCCATTCCAAAAGCTCATGATGCTCTCAGTCTACTTAATAATTACAAAATTCCTTATATCCTCTTAACAAATGGTGGGGGTAAATTAGAAGCTGCAAGAGCAAAGTTCATTTCCAAACAGTTGGATGTACCAATTTCACCATTACAAGTCATCCAATCTCATACTCCTTATAAAAGTTTGGTTAATAAGTACCATCGGATTCTTGCTGTCGGTAGTACTTCGATAAGAACAGTTGCAGAAACATACGGGTTTAGTGATGTAGTGCACCAGTACGACATTATTGAATACAATAAACATATCACTCCGTTTAGTGGGATTACCAGGGAGGAATTAGATAGAGAAACTAGAGTGATTAGCGATTTAACAACTAAAAAATTCGATGCAGTGCTAGTTTTCAATGACCCTCATGATTGGGCAGGGGATCTCCAAATTATTTCTGATGTCCTTAATAGTGAGGGCGGTATGCTAAATACAATAAGGAAGGAAAAAAGCGAGGTTCCATCTGTTCCTATTTATTTCTCGAACCAAGATTTGTTGTGGGCAAATACATATAACTTGAATAGATTTGGCCAAGGTGCGTTTAGGTTACTTGTTAGAACATTATATAGAGAGATGAATAATGGGCTAGAATTACAAGATTTTAGTTTGGGTAAACCAACTAAGTTAACCTATGATTATGCTCACCAGGCGTTGATTAACTGGAGAAATAAATTACTATCGAGTGAATTGAGTCACGTAGAGTCAGATTTACCAGTACTTGGCATAGAGCCAAAGAGTAGTCCATTTGATACCGTTTACATGGTCGGTGATAATCCTGCAAGTGATATTATCGGAGCACAAAATTATGGCTGGTCAAGTTGTTTAGTTAGATCTGGTGTCTATAGAGATGGAGATCAATTACGCACTTGCATGCCAACAATGATTGTCGACGATGTTTATAGTGCTGTTACAAAAGTTTTGGATGAACATCAATTTTGAGTAACTAACTTCATAGATAAAATAATACAAATGGTAAATATGTATATAAAATACAATATCCTACCTTTTTAGAAAGGAGATTAAGAGAAATTGTTTCTTTTTAAAAAGATATTTTCCCTAAAAATAATATTATTAAAATCTAAAAGATCCCACTAAGAGGTTTCCTTTGAAACATTTTACATTACACAGAAATGTATGAAATAATTATGAAAAAAATAACTTTAAAGGAAAGTATTCCCTAGGCCTACAGAAGCCGCTATTTCTGTTTCCCAATAGTAGACATACCAGGCTGAAATTACAAACAGAGATGTATTCAAAAATAAATTTAATATCCCATAGAATGAGACCCATGTCTCATCTAAATAATTACATTTCCGATCATCTTTATCGTCCTTACAAATCATCAGATATGCTACTTAAGTTGATCCTTTGACCAGGTTTAAAAGCAGGTAAACCCAGGTAAGGACATCCACTACATCTAAAAGCATCACCTAAGGAACATGATCCACATCCTCCAACTTTCTTACCATCGACTGTAAAATCAATTTCAGTTAGTTCATCCTCAGTAAATTGAATTATCTTTTCTTGTTGATTTCTAATACTATCAATTTCGTTTTCTTCTTCTTCTTTCAAACCACAAGAGCAATCCTTACAAGCCTTCTTTCTACGTTCTTTAGTTTTACCACATGTAATCATTGTGATTAAACTATCATCGACATTCCCTTCAATTAGATCGTCTTCCTCAATGGAGTCATCATCTTCGTCGTTATCATCAAAAAACTTGGCTTTTGAAAAATCACTAGAGACTTGATCAGATCCTTCAGCATCAATATCAATATCCGCATCATCGATTGTTACTATATCATTTTCTCTTTTAAAAGTTGGAAGATTTTTCTTAAAGGATGGTAATTCAGAAGTACTTGCTTTTTTAAATGCAGGTAATGAATTCTTAGTATCATTGGATGATTTTTTCAATTTTAAAGGAACTGACTTAGAAGCGCCTTCATCTGTGATATTTTTATTTAACCAATAGTATTCATTATTATTTTTAATGATATCAAATCCATTAATCATAGCATCAATCTTGTAGACATCACTGAGCCCATATAGACACCCGTTTGGCTTAAGAGCATTTTTTAAAATGGGAACTAACTTATTTGGAAATAAAAGCTTTCCAGGGTCTTCTGGAGTTAGGTATTGTATAATATCATATTGCGAGGCTTGTAATTCGACACTACCATCGTTAATTTTATTAATTAAAAATTGGTTGACAATTTCAATATTCTTGGAAGAGCATCCTGTTTTATATTCCTCTAACAATGCTGGTGTGGTAGTTACTGCTGGGTGAATAAGTAATAAGCATGCTTTAGTTGCAGACATGGTTTCGATCGTTAACTTCTTACGAATCACTAAGAATGGAAAATTAAACCTTCACCAAGTTATAGACTTCTGGACTGTTTTGAAAGTTAAATATATATCGTTATTAGAATAAATCAGAAGAGATGAATCCCTATAATCAACAATACTAAGACTAGCGAACTTTAAACGATTATTTTGTAGTCTACCGTTTGTAATAAATTAATGATTTAAGTATTAGTAATCATTATAAAATTTTTTTCAATATTTTTCAGCACAAACAACCGATACCGGCTCCGTCGGTCTCACAGCCTTTTGCTCAATAAAATGATTTAAATTGTGAAATTTGGTAAGTAATGTCACATGCATTTAGTTAGGAAAAATTAGAGTACGTATGTGTCCTTGAATGCAATGGAATATACTTATATGATTATAGGTAAATATATAAATGATTGTATGTATGTAAAGGAGAGGACAAATAATGTATTGGAGACGAGCTGATAATTGAAGAAGTTATAACTAAATTACACTCCAATTAATTTGCGAGCTCTTCATTATTAATATTGTTGATGTCGGTGTTATCGTCTTCGTCATCATCTTCATCATCGTCGTCGTCGTCATCGTCGTCGTCGTCATCATCGTCATCGTCTTCATCATCGTCATTATCATCTTGGTTTGAATTTATACCACCCATTTTGTTGTCCTTATTTATACTTTCATCTTCCTCATCTTCTTCATCATCATCATCCTCATTATTATCGTCCTCATCTTCCCCATTAGGATATCCACCTAATTTCAGCACAATTTTACTAACAATTTCGTTGGGGTCTGCCATCCCCCCCAGTCCAATATCTCCATTAATTCCAACAACCTTCTCAGAAGGTTTAAACACAGTTATCCAAGGCATTTGATCTTTGATTACTATCAATTGTTGTCTTGTCATTATTGAATTATAAGTACTACTAAACATTGATGGTGCTAATACGATTGGAAACATTGGATTCCACGCTCTGATCACATTGGTTAATAAATTATCACAAAGCCCTAACGATATTTTGGCAAGTGTATTTGCTGTTAATGGCGCTACGACAAGAATATCCGCCCAGCGTCGTAATTCAATATGAAGTACAGGATCGGATCTTTGTTTCCATGTATCCCATTCGTCGCTATCTGTCCAAACTTGTATGTGTGAGGGTAGTTCAGTTAGTTGTTGCTGCTGCTTCTGATGTTGTGGTAGCTGCTGTTGTGGTAGCTGCTGTTGGGGTTGCTGTGGTTGTGGCTCTCCTTGCTGATGTTTTAGAGGAAATTTCTTTTTAGAAATAAATTTTGTAGCAGTGTCAGTAAGCACTACTTGAATGGATATTTTATCTCTTGAATAAATTTGTTCTAGTTTTTTTATTAAGATTTTAATTTTAGGGATTGTTATTGAACCTGTTGCACCTAATAGAATGTGTAATTTCCCATCATCCTGTGGTAACCTTAAATCTACATTCTTGCCGTTCTCTCTTTTAGCCAAATTAGTTATTATATTGTTACTTTTATCGCTAGTAGAATCGGTCACTGTTACAGCTGGATTTGGTGGCGGCGTAGCTTCTGGGGTTACAATAGGTGTATCGTCTGAATCTTGGTCATTTGATGCGAGAGTTTGTTTTTTCAATGTAGATATTAATGATGATACAATCGAAATTCTTGAATTACTTGCCTTATCTGTCTTAATAGGTACATGCAGTTGGTCCTCAACAACAAAATGAGGATGGCCAGCAATTCCTTTATCATTTTCTTTATTTGATATCGTTTTATCTAGTTGAATATTTTCTTTATTGACATACATGGAAGGAGATATATTCACCTGATTATTACTATATATTTTTTCTACCTTATTTGTTTCTGGTATGCTACTGTTTTCATTTTCTGAAATTAATTGGCTTTCTATTCCTGGCTTAGTCTGAGTTTGTTGGGTTTCATCCTTGTCTGAAAATGTTACAATGGGTACTCTTTTCAGACCAATTTCTGGTGTGTTGTTAACCACCGCCCCGGAGGATCCACTAACATTCATTATGGATTTCGTCGCCTGAGAAGTGGTAGTGGAACTACGCACACAATTATCTGTTTTCTGAGTTGAATTCGATAACAATGAAGATTCATGTGTAGCAACTGGGGTTATATCTGTAGGTGAATCCATTTTATTGTTATTAATATACGAGTATCCAGGGATACTTGTTGTACTTGATTCTATTTGACCGTGGTTTAAGTTTGAAAACTTTGCTTCTGATATTGATGAGTATGTTTCTTTAATACTTCCTGAACTGGTCATTAACTATTACCTTTTTCCTAAGTTACACTTCCAAAGGTTATTTGTCTAATATTACAATTCAAACGTTAGCAAAAAATTTAAGGGATATTTAGCCTGAATTTGAGCAATTGAGAATATTTCTTCACTTTTTTCTCTTTCTAATAATATACCTTCTTGTTGTTTGATAGTGCAGTATAAAAGTACTCTCACACTTAAATTATTTCCAGAACTAACATTAGATTGACACTTCTTACAGATATTCTTGTCAAATGTACTTTTGCAAATGCCCTTCTCACCACATAATTCATCACACCCGTCAAAAGTTCGTTACCAGATCGGAAAATGTTCTTTCCGGCATAGGAAAATACGTCATTTTGTCACGTGATAGAAAATAATAGAGAATAATGATACTTAATGAAAGGAAATAGTTTCTATATAACGTATAGCTATGTGTAGTGTACATACTGAATTAATATATCCCGCCTACTTTTTTCTCCTGGCGCTGTTAGCATACCTGCCTTTGCTAACATGGAATGAATGCTGTTTTAGCCCTGTAATTGCGAATGGAGACATGTAGTTATCTGCTGAACCACCGCCAATCCAATTATTCAACACCTTTTCATTATGTCTTCTGGTCCACTCTTCTTGTTTCATGACTTGTTCGTATTCCTTTTGATCTTCTCTTAACAGTAGAATATCTTGTTGTGCATTCTGTTTATTGTGGACAAACCCTTTCTTACCATATCTCTTTTGGGAATTTTTGGATAATGGACTAGCCATAGAGAATCTATTGCCTCTATTATTCCATTGAAAATTCGCCTTTAAGTGTGGAGTTACCTGTCCTGTTCGAGAATCAACCGATACTGCACATCTTAGTAGTGTACTTTGACCACCACATGATGGACAGAAGTGTTTTGGTTTACCATCTTTAGGTAAAGGAAACATACTGAAACATGCATGACATCTTAGCATGTAGTTACGTAACCTTTTAATTTTTAAACCAGACATAAAATTCATTAGATTTAAATTCATCTGAAGGGAAACATTTTGTACAGCAAAATCACCAGTAGCCAATGCAACTTGGTTCTTAGGTAAATTTATTGTTTGTTCGGTGTCGTTCTCTGTCTTTTCAACACCTCTTGACCCAGTTGTGTCTTCACCACTATCTTTAATCATTGCTTCTACTAAAGTATCTGGTGTAATCCAATCACCGTCATCATCTTCTTCAATGTAGTCTTCAGCAATCTCGTTGTTACTTTCTGCATCAGAAATTTCTTCTGGAGCTTTTGTCTCAAAAGATACTTTCTTTTCTGTTTCTTCGGTTATCGTTGTTACTTCTTCAGTTGTTTCTACTGCTGCTGCTGCTGCCGCCGCTGCTGCTTCTTTCTTAGCTCTTTGTTTCTTACCACCTCTTCTACGATTTTTCTTTTTCTTTTCTTGATTATCGGACTCAGCATCCACAAACTCAGGAGTTTCTACTTTCTTAGCTTGTACAACTTTTTCGGCAACCTTTATATACTTGCTTTCAATAGCCTTTTCCTTTTCAATCACATCGTCTAACGAATCACCTGGTTTTTGTCTTAATCTCCAATCTCCACCATTCAACTCACATTCCAGTTGATAAGTCAAGGCTATAATATGTATATCGTTAGCACTCAGAACAGAATAATCACCAGTCAACTTAGCAAACTTGCTTACCCCAGCAATGGATTCATCACTAGGATGAATCAATTTCAAGGATCCAACACTTTGCCAAATCTCTAAATTCTTTCTAGCCTGAGCATCTTTAATTTCATTGAACACAGTGGGCGTGGTATAGAATGATTGTGCATAATTTTGGTAGTGTGTATACGATTGCGTAATTAATGGAGTAGCATCTAAAACTAGCGCCCTGACATGAGGAACATTTATATGGCTATCACTACTGACACTCATTGTTGATAATGCTCGTTAAACGTGCTTAGTTTCACTGTAATAATGTGACAAGCACCTGAGAAATAGCTACACTTTTTATTAAACAATTTAATTTTTTTCATCTCATCGCAAAATGAAAAAAATAAAAATGAAAATTTTTGCATCCAACTGCGCACATAAAATTGATGTATTAAAATACGTTAGTAGAGATAGATATATTATATCGTAATTGGGAGATTCTTGGTAATCATAGATAAGTTAATTAATAATAAATACTATTATAATCTTTGACCATTGCATGCAATGAAATTGTATAGAAATATCATAGAGGTTTCCTTCCGTCAGTTAAAGTATAACCAGCTTCACGAGTAGGGTAACGAAACACCCTAAGAAAGTTTTCACTGAACTTCGTGGACAAGATAATTCTTATGCAAAATTATCTTTAGTATGTCATATATGTAGATATAAATTTATTATTTACTAGTTAGGCTATAACTTACTTATGAGAATAAATAGCTGCTAGTCACCATGATCAGCCTAGCAAGAAATAACTTAACGGCCTTCTATTATTAATTATATATATCCTTTACTATATTATTTTGTTACCTCCACTAAAGAGCTTCCTTGACAACATTTGTTGGGGTATTGTGTTATAGGTAGAACAAGAAAATACAGTTCAATTGTATTCTCAATAACATAGAAATCACAAGGTACTATAAATGTATTACGGGTAGTTTATTGGATAACATGTTTAATACTAAGAGTACTGACAACCATGAACAGAATAGAGAAAAACAGTGAAATTCACTGTAAATTTTAAATAAGATACAAAACTAATATCTAGAATATAGAGAGTATACATGTCTACCAGTAAACCAAAAGGAATCATTAGCTTTGAATGAGACGCTTTAGCCTTGTTTTTTGGTATTTTCTTTGTTTGAATTTTCAAATATAGAGATTTTTGGTAATTCACCTACAAATAGTGCAACAATAATAATGATCATTCCCATAGCGCTCCAATTAAATGAAAACACCCCAAATGCAAGTGCTGGTATCCACACCAGCGATAGGATAGCTAAAATATCGCGTTTAGCAAATACACCGACTAGAAGTGTGAATATTATTAAGGTCACCGCATTTGTAATAAGTGCTTCTCTTGAAGGAAGTTCTAATTCCTTCGCTTTGTAAGTGTAGTCAAAAGTAGACATATATAAATTTAAGCTTTGATTATCTTTAATAATCGTGCAGCTGTTTGGATTATGTCTTCTAAAACTGAACTTGGGAATACAAAACTCGAAGATTTATATTTTATAAATTCTTTGTTTCTTCATGTTGATTATATATGTATTTTCCCCCGGGGCAATCTTGCATAATCAGACCGAGATTCGATTCCGCCGTTCATTTTGCGGTTGGATTGGGGGACGAATACAGAGAAAACCCTGCAGGAACGTGCCTGAAATATTTTTAAAGATTGGAAGTTTCAACAAGCGTCATCTAAAAAGTTTCGTTATCGGAGAACCTAAAGAAGTAAATCATCAAATATTAACACATGAAATTCTGTATTCTATAGCACTATTTCTGCTATAGCAAGTAGATATGGCATGTCACTTTTATTGGTATAATAACGGTGCTCTGTCAGTTAGTGTTTTCCGTAAATATGACGAGGGAGCTGGAACAAGTTGGGCAAAACAAAATAGTTATTGCACTCCAGCTTCATGATCAGAAATTGGTCATGTCTTAAGAAATGCTACTAGAGATAAGGAATACCCCATTAAATGGGATTTCATGTTTGTATGAATCTCGGCGGTACTTTCTCTAAAGATATGAGAATTCAGAGATCCTAGAAACGTGCTTATGCAAATGTTTGGGGCATGCCTTGTAGCAGATTACAATACCCTTATACTGTAATTGAGCAATTTAAACTTGATAAAATACGAATTTCTGATTTGTCGCACATACAAGAAGTTTCTTTTTATACTAAATATACAATAATAAAACATAATACCAATTCTGAAGTGGGAATTAATTACACCACCTCGAATATGTTCCTTTTTTTGAATTCATGCCTAAATAACGAGAGACAATAACTAATAAAACTCGGAAATCGCATAATTTAAGATTACTTTAAAATCAGTTTTTTAATTTGGCTTGTTAGGTTGCTTTTTAATTATTTATAATTAAGCTGGAGTCTATCTAAAAGATTGTGAAGTCGAAAATTATTGTTAATAATATATTTGTTTACTTGTTTACTCATGATATTTATATTTTGTGCAACCATCAATTAGAAAGAAAACATAATACAAAATACCTAGAAAATTCGTTTAAAGGACTTTATATACAATACTTAATAAGAATAATGCTGATATATTACCCTAACAATATATGCTAAGACGGTTCTTATTGTAGGAACCGTATGAGATAAGGAAAAATGTAAAAGAAGCTAACTCCCTCTGCATCAACCAATTGTTTTGCAGATTTATATATAGATGAAGTGTTTAATTGTGTTATAATATTCATATTAGTCAGTTTAAATGATACTGTTGGCACTCTAATAATACATAGAGACCTAATATAGGACTATAATAGTATTAAGATTATTCTAGAAAGTTCTAAAATGATTATGAAAATATAGGCTTATATCACGGTTTCAGTGTATATATAGAATGAGTGTATTATAAAAGTAGAAACTAGTAGCATGATATAAAAACTTCTAAAAGAAGAACTCGTTTAGGAGAAGAACCTAAAGTATAAAAGGATGGAAAATGTTTAAGAAGAGAACAAAGTTATTCATCAATATACTTCTATATCATATATACAATCTATAAGAAACCAGAAGAATTAATAATTATTCAGTATACATACATGTTCAGAATAATAACCATTCACAGAAGTATTACGTTATAATAAATTAATATCAGATCTAATAAATACCTATCATTAGATACTGATATCATAAGTACAAAATAAAGAAGTGTGTTGGTCGTGTCATATTTAATGTGTGCATTAAGTTTAGACTAACTACATATGTCATCAAACTTCCAATTTTTAACCCAATTGCAGTTTATTGCAACTATAATTTATGGAACTGATGATTTTACTCTTAATTAACATTACATAATCGTACAATATATGTTGGTATTTATTTTACGACATTTATTTTACGACATTTATTTTATTTAAAATTGGTTATACTTCGACAATACAATTTTATTTTACTTTATAGGAATGACCATTTCATTTTTGTCATTCTAAATCTTAATCAATACAGTGACCTTTTCTAAGTGACCCTTCAATATACTGAATCGAATTTGTCCCCAATAATAAGTCAAGACTTAGTCCTCGATAAGAGTAGAAGTGTCATTTTCGAAAATAGTATACCCGGACTTATCCGAGAAAATAAGAAGCCCGGACCAGATAAGCAAGAAGCCCAGATCTGATAAGCAGGAATCTCAAACTTACATAATATTAACAGCCGCTCTGAAGAACAGTTTCTCATTAGATAAGCTTCGTTTTGGTATAATGAACCGAGATGGAAAGCCTTCGTGCTTATCGCTCGAGGAAGTCCCTTAAAAAGTGAGAAACGTTGTTTAGAAGTAATGACCTTAAACAACAAGCCTAACCAGTTACTTTGTAAGAACGGCTACTATCAAAACAATTGGTTATAATTATATCTCCTAAGGTTTTCACATCCCTAACTAACGATTAGTTAATGACCGAAGTTATTGAAGTCATCTATAATTCTAATTAATTATCAACCATTCGGTAGCTCAATAAAGCTGTCTTATCTACAAACGCTATAGTCTTTGCCCCTAAAGTACGTATAACCACCAACAACTGATACTTCACCTCTCGGCCAATGGCAATACTATATCGGGCAAGAATAAACTGATATTTTCATATTGTTTTATATAAATCTATAGTGAGGAAAAACTTTGAGGTAAATACAAGGCCGTATTCTACGAGCCAAGTTATATAGTTCCCCAAACTTTGAGTTTCATAAATGGCATATTCATTATTCTAGCTTTGATATCATTTAGTGTCGTTACAACCTACGGCGCGTACTGGGAAAAGGTTTTCAAGGAAAGTTTTGATATAAAAAAAGTAACTTGCCTTCCGATCTATTAGTTTTCGTTACCACTTTATTTTATGTACAATATGTGAAGAGGATAGGGAACTTTATTATTAATATTTATTTTATAATACAAGCATACCTTCATAAGCTACATTAAATGTATTTATCGTTTAAAACATCTAGAAGCTTATACGATAAATACTGTGGAGGCTTACTCTAACTGGATATTTGGATACTCCTAATACATGTATTAAGTAAATATATATCAGGCTAGGCATATTTAAATGTTATATGGGATTATCTTATAATTATTTGGTTAGAATTATTTCCTAAATATGTATACTGCAGGAGCAACTCTCCTCTTAAGTTCATGGTCGACGTCAAGGGTTTACATGTCTACTCGGAATGACCTTGTGGGCAACATCCTATGCTAACCCTGAGTGGACGATCAATTCACTCTGCTGTAGACTCTAGCTGATACCCAACTATTTAACGTAGGCATGTAAAGAAGACCTTTCTATGGTCAAGTGAGCACAAAGTTATCAAACAAACACGGTTTAAATGTTATTGTATTGATTTTTGCAGAAAGTATAAATTGAAAATTAACTAAGTATTTATATTGTATACAACTCATAATCTAAGGAAACCAGTGCAACTATAGTATAATATGTGTTATTCTAGGTTACCATATGTTAAAGATAGTAATGCTCATTACAAAATAAATTAAGTACAAGTATACTGAAATAGTGGTTATTTGTAAACGAAAATAAGCTATCCGAAGTCTGCTGAATTTGTTTCAGTAGAACAACCCCTAACGCGACAGCGAATGAAATGAAATACAACGTATACAATATTGTTGCTATACACAGTTTTATCCCCAAGAAAAATCAACGTACTTCTTCATCGCAGAATGTTTACATTGGAAAGAACACCATTAGCACAAGGACCAACCACTGTAAAATCTTTATTACTGACACTTACATTTTTATTTAGTGACTAAGCTGTTATCCATATAATATATTTAATCGGCTGTTAATGATAAACAAATCTAGGAATTTTCAGAGACTCTAGGGATGGGAATACTAAACTGATTATTTTATCTTTGGTTTACTTCATTTTTTGGATGAATGAACTTAATTGTAAGTTCTTATTGGAGGTATTTGCAATTTATTGTAAAAAATTAGACAATAATGAAATATTCCCTGTTAAGAGCCAAACTTGAAGTAGACATCGAACAACTGCATTCGATGTCCAATTCAAGGTAGCAAATGGAACAGAAAGATCCACCAATTCACATGGCGGTTAAGGTTACTATCCTGACTATACTCGCCACTTATGCATTAGTACATGTCTGAACATCACCCATCGGAGAAGATGAATGTTCTAATGCTGTTTTCTTTACCAACAATTCAACTATTTCCTACGATAAGCCGTACACTCGGAAAATAATTACATGGCGAGTAGCCCTTATATTCATCAAGAGCAGTTGTTTGGTGTGCTGAGTGTTCGGACTTTTCTTTCCGCGCCAACAGCATGGGTTTTTCCGTGGGGCAATATCTTTTTCGTGATATTATATAGTCTGGCATTATCTGACAAAGAATCTTATGATCTACAAGAAGGTGGGAATTGGATCGGAGCACCTCTCATACAGAAAATTTCACCCTGACCTATTATTTGATGGTAGAGATATGGAGACGTAATTAATATAGACACCTTACGGATTTAGTTATGAAATTTTGAGGACAACCATTCACGCTTAACTAATTTCACAGCCCCGATAACGTCTTATATTTGAATTACTTAATGGTAACTATTAATAACATCCAGTATGCTAACTTTACCGAAAGATGCAATGGTAATAGTATTAATGAATATATGCAAGGTGTCTTTATTCCAATAACAGTAAAAATTGTTTTATAAATGTATTAATACCTACGATTTTTTATGGTTTAGTTTTGACAGATTGTATTAATGGCGTTCACAGTCATACGTACTAAAATATTTTTTTTTATTTTTTTATTCTGGGTATATCAGCTCAATTTAGAAACAGAGTAGACAACCAAAAAACATGGTAAAGTTATCAGCCAGTATAATATTTAAACCAGTGTTTCTTGAAGATGGACAGGATATTCCTCCCTCCCTCATTACTAAAGGAAATACATAATTATAAAGTATAACTGGAACAAAATCTTCATTTTTGTATAGGAATAATTTATTATCACATGCTGTATTAAACAAGAACATGTAATATAATTTCCCAATAGTTAAGTATATTAGAATATAAGTGATTTAATGGGAATCAATTTGCCGGAATATTATTTGATCTGTATTTTAAGACACCAATCCAATTATACTATTAAAATATACAGTTCTAAGTCTTTAAATACTTCTACCAATCAGCTTATGGTGCCAGGAGCATCACCAGTTTACTTCAAAGTTGAAGATATACATATAGACATATAATATACATAAATATATGTTTTATATTTTATATTTTTATATTTTTATTCTTTTTTTTATATTTATTTTTTTATGATTTCTTATTTTTATATGGATTTGTTACGATGTCTGTTAGACGTAGTCATCTCCTGTATTCTGTGCCATTGGAGTACATTTTGTACGTAGTTGTGTCTGAAGTGTTGACTGCTAAAACGTTCCCTATCCGCCAATCATCATTATTACCCGCAGAAATACATGTATCTTTATCACCAGATCCACACCACAGGTAATCAGGCCAGGCAGAGGCATGACCTATCATTAAGTACCCGTGCCAAGTACCACCGTGAGTCAGTTCCATACACCAAACACCGTCCTTATTACTATCAATATAGTCTCTAAATGACTTGAAAAGTGCTCCTCGGAGAGTATTCTCCTGCGTTGTCGTATCACAGTTTTTCCCGCTAGCTGAATACACCATCTTGATATTCCGGTTCCATGCATAACCTATCCCACATTCATGTCTGTACGATCTGGCTATCAAATCGTTGGTGGCTCTCGATAGTGAGTCATACCATCGATCGACTTTTTCGTTGTTCTCAATCCATCATCCCAACCCATTAAAGACAACATTGAGGCAATCTAGGATATCAGTGCGTGTGTTATCATTCAGAATTCCTGTAGTATAGTTAGCACCCTCGGGTAATGTTATGCTCTCACTGTTAAGGTCTATAACCATAGCCGTTAACCGTGTTCCACCCAGTTCCTTCAGCTCACCACCAATTACTAGCGCAGAAATGTTTCTTACTAGCAGAAGTGAAATTATTACTCTGCAGAGTTTGTTCTTTTTTATATTTGATATTAGTTTATTCTTATTCAATGAAGCAATACAATTGGCCAAGATGCGAAGTGTCTGTTGCTGTTGATAGTAGTCTTCTACTGAAATCTGTAACGAAATAGAGAATCATCAAATATATTTCACAACCTATATACATATTTATATAAATGAACAAGAAAGAAACATATTCGCTCGGGTTCGATGGTCCCTAGAGCAGGGAGCTATCTGTTACGCTTGAGTTATCGAGAACGGAATAGTTTTATTGTCTAGAGGTTTCCTTACAAAGTCACTGGGTAGGCTTGTTGTTCAAGGTCATTACTTCTAAACAACGTTTCTCTCTTTTTAAGAGTTTTCCTCGAACGATAAGTACAAAGGCTTTCTGTTTTGGTTCATTACCCGAAAACCGAAGTTTCTCTGATAAGACGCTGTTCGGTAGAGCAACTATTGATAATATGTAAGTTCGGAATTCCTGCTTATCAGATCTGGGATTTCTGCTTATTAGGCCCGGGCTTCTTGTGTTCTGAAGTAAATCTAAGTACACTATCTTCGAGCAGTATAGCCACACTCTCAATGAGGACAAGGTTTTAATTAATTATTGAGGATAATTCCAATTGACTACCAAAGGGTCGTTTAGAAAATCTTCTTGTATTGGTTGGAATTTAGAATGACAAAATGAAATGGCCATACCTATAAAGTAAAATAAAATTTTATTGTTGAACTCTAGTCACATCTTAAATACGTTAAGAAACGTCTAATAAAATATTTTATTGAACTTAGTGGCCAAGATAATTCTGTATATGGATAACTCCTAGTGTATTATATATATGCATATATCTATTACTTGATAGTTAGGCCATATATTACATATGATATTAAGAATCTGGGTTATACAGGTTAACTAGTAAATACAGTTCAATTGTATCCCCAATAACATATAAATTATATGATAATATGAATGTATTACGGATAGTTTATAGGATAAAAAGTTTAATACGAAGGTTACCAACAACCACGAATGTAATGGAGAAAGAATAGTGAAGTACACTGTAAAATTTTAGAAAATACACAAAACTAATATCTAGAATATAGAGAGTACATATGTTTACCAGTAAACCAAAAGAAATCATTAGCTTTGAATGAGACGCTTTAGCCTTGTTTTTTGGTATTTTCTTTGTTTGAATTTTCAAATATAGAGATTTTTGGTAATTCACCTATAAATAGTGCAGTTATAATAATTAGTGTTCCAATAGCAATCGCAGGATATTCAAGATATCCAAATGCAATTGTTGGGACCCATATCAACGCTTGGATAGCTAGTATATCCCGTTTAACAAATTTGACGAACGCAAATAATAACATTAACGTTATCATCGCAGTTACAATAAATGCATCTATTGGAATATCTTCTAATTCCTTCGCTTTGTAAGTGTAGTCAAAAGTAGACATATATAAATTTAAGCTTTGATTATCTTTAACAATCGTGCAGCTGTTTGGATTATGTCTTCTAAAACTGAACTTGGGAATACGAAACTCGAAGATTTATATTTTATAAATTCTTTGTTTCTCTTTGTTGCTTATATGAATTTTTCCAGGGACAATCTTGCATAATCAGACCGAGATTCGATTCCGCCGTTCATTTTGCGGTTGGATTGGGGGACGAACACAGAGAAAACCCTGCAGAAAAGTGCCTGAAATATTTTTAAAGATTCGAAGAATCTAAAGAAGTAAAATATACCTGTTTATTATTTATATATGTGTATATAAATTAAAGTAAAACTTTAATTTATTGATTAAGCTTATTATACTGTTAACTAGTTCAGATATACCTTTAACTGTTACTTACAAGTTGATTAACACCAAAGGTAATAAGCATCAACTCAATCCAATTTTTTATAACTTATTATAAATTCTAAAAGAGACGTTCAAAAGAATACATCTATTTGTAGTTTCATCTGCTTGACTAATACAATTTATTCAGTACAAAAAGTAGATGATCATTGTTGCAATTATAACCATCTACCATGTATGTGATAAAAATACTTCAAAATGAAAGCTCAGATAGTTTGAATCGATAATCAACTGTTATCTTAGCCTCAGGTTTTTTTACATGTTTCTTTTTATGTTATCCAATAATATTCTCAGTATGAACCTAGAGTTAAAATATCTACAAAGCAGTAATGTTGTCACTCTTTAGTTTTTATGATCCTTAATTTCTACTGAGATGGAAATTATTTAATATTATGACTATGTTATACGCGTAGTTTATATGATATTATGTTTAATAAGAATATTACTAACAACTACGAACGTAATAATAAATTAAACACGAAAATTCACAACGGCAAAGAAAATGTTATAAACAACATGAAAGTTTATACAAGATGACTATTTTTTGTTTACAAACAAATAACTAACAATTGATACGTATAATGATCAATGAGGAAAACATAACTCATTGTAGATGTGAAATTGTTTTCTCTTTCAGTTCACTTCTCAGGGACGTATAAATAGATCAATACTTTAAGTACACAAACTGATTGGTATTAATTATTAAATAATATATTTGCCATATATATATAGCAAACCGAACTTTTATAGAAATATTACAAGTAGCCAAAGATATTTACTTCTTCTTCAAAAGCTTAATTTACTTCGACGTATAATAATATCTAATAACAACTTCAATCAATTAATATTTATTCAGTGCTTATTCCAGTGAACTTAAACTTAGTTATCAAGTGAAATACCCAAAAATTTTCAAGATAAATATCCTATAAATTTTATGAAGTAATATCCTAGCCTGAACAGTACAATTTGCTGTATCGTCGACTGGAATAATGCATGTGATTCGAATTAATCAACGATTCTGGATGACTATTGTAGTCAAATACTATATAGGCCTACTTCAATATATAGACAGATAACGTTCTATCATTATATTGAGGTTTAATCGGTGTCTTTTTGCCAAAAACTTTTATTGCTTATAATTTTTCAATACTTATAAAGATGTCAGCCCCAGTGAGTTATATTATATTATTGTATAAATACTTTGATACCCACTTTTTATATAGTTATAAAATGTGGAAAGAAACTTGAAATCAGAAGCTACAATATTTGGTCCTTTATATATTTAGATATCTACTTAATTTTCCAAGACTTAAATTATATTGCTACATGTTGTTGATGTAATATTTTATTCTTTGAGAACATATAGTAAGTGCCATTGGTTTTATTGCATCTTTGTAATCAACTCTTACACAATAGGCAACAAATTCAATTGACTAATTTAATTCTTTTATAATGTATTGTCTATTAAAGTTACCAGTCTTCATGTTACTTCCTTTATGATTAACTCAATAAAGCATACCTGTTCTCATTCTCAATACATCTGTGCTTAAGTGTTCAAATGAAATTGTTTCAACAAATTTACAAAACATTTATTGTTTGTGAAGTAATTTTAAGCTATTCAAATAATTTTGAAATCATGGATTGTTTACTAAAATTTTTCGTCACCTCCGATAAGATTGTTAGTGGTGTCCATACCTGTTGTTTCCTTTTCCATATATAACTCGTTATTATTGGTACTTTGAATCATCGTATTTTTAATGGATCTGTCTTCATCTCTAATCATCACTGCCTTGGCTTAAACAATCAAAAACTATTTATCCAAGTTACTCAGTATACTTGTTGTAACTATATAATTTTCTTACTTATAATCAGATTGGAATATAGCATACACCTTTCTTTTTTATTTCCTTCCTTGTGTCTATTTAATAACTGAATATTTGTACATACAGTAACAACATCAACAACTACAGGCTGTCCAATGTAGCAGGAAGGCTATGAATTAATGGATATATATCAGTAAAACCTGAGCAGAAAAATGTTCATTTAACCCAGATTGGGAAATGTGCAAGTCTTCGCAATCTTAACATTGACAAGAACAATATCTCAGCAGAGAATATGTACCGACCCCGCATCTGGAGGGTCCGCATTTGGGATAAATATGATTTTCACTGAAAATTTTACTGCATGGCAGAGGGGGTGCGGCACTAACAAAAAACAAATCTCATTGAACTTTTCACTTCAAAATCTGAGAGATCTGAATTACTACAAATATATATATATATAATGTAGAAAATGGTTAGTAAATTTGGTAATATGAGTTCACATTTTTGTTTCTCATCTTCTAATGTTTAAGTAAAAAAGGGAATAGCATAAGAAGAAGCATTGACTCAAGTGTATAATAATATATTTGTTTATCTGCTTATCAAAGTAGATTTTAATTAGTATCAGTGTAATCATCGTGCACTACTCAACCACTTTGCAGTTGTTTAAAATAAAAAGGCTCATCAATTTACTCACAACTATACACATCATGCAATCTGCTATTATATTTACTTTATTTACATTAGTATTCGCTAAAATGGTTTTCACCGACTCCGTACCATTCATTGTGATTTATCACAACGGAATTGCTCTTCGAAAAAGTAGGATCGATAAGCTTATCAGCGGGGAATTAACTCTAGTCCCTAGTAATGGAGAGTTTCTACTTACTATCACTGATGATTTTAAATTAAAGTTATCTGCTGATAAGTATGCTGTGGCTCAAGAAAATGGTACTTTCAGGGAAGGTACTGAAAGTGAAGGCTCAACCGGTTTTAATATTAAAATTGAAGATGATTATAGTAATCTACTCTTTAATGGTTCTGATATGTTCTACCTCACTGAAACTGATGATTATAAAACCTTGTATTTTAAGAAGCCTACTGGTTCTCAAGATACTGACGATATTCATATAACGGTCCACAGTGAGAATACCGACTGCGTCCCTAGTTTTCCTGATGGACAACCTGATGATTGCTCTCCGTACGAAGATTTCGATGAAGAATTCAAGTATAATGATTTTTATGGTGGTGATGACTTTGAGGGTATGAAAGCCCTATTTAACAAGTCCTCGACTAAGTTTAGTGCAGCTTTCCATATGTACGCTGACTGGGCTTCTGATCGGCCTGCAGCTCCACTAAAATCTGGGATCCTCAAACTTATCAATGGCGAAATTTCTATAGCTGCTGATGATAGTAACTTACCAGGTATTATTACTGATGATTTTAAATTAAGGTTACAAAATGGCAACTACGCTGTTGCTCAAAACAACGGTACATTTAGGGAAGGTACTGAAGCTGAAGGAACTACTTGTTTTGCTCTTATACAAGGTAAACTATCGTTTAATGATTCTCTCGTTTTCTATGCTGTTAAATCCGGTGACCATTATACCGTACATTTCAAGAACACTACCGGTGGCGAACCTTTTTTCATATTTACTTTGCAAAATGGTCGTGGTGTCCCAGATTTTCCAGATACTGGACGGTCAGATGAATTTTACCCATGGCCTTTTGTATTTTATGATGTATTATATGAAGATAATCTAAAAACTAAAAGTAAAATCTCCTCAGAAAATAGTTTAGTTACCATTATGAGTTCTACTGATTCAGTTTCTCACAAGATTGGTACTGATATCGCGCCTTCTACTTCTATATCCGACCACGAAAAACCTGGAAATGATGCGTTCAAATCTGCTGCCGGGTTAGGCACTATATTTGTGGCTGTTATTGCTCTATTACTATAACTAATCATCTGTTTTGATCCTACATTAATTATCGGTAAATGCTCAAGTAACAGAGGATCTTAGGATATGTACTTTATATAACGAAATTTACTTATAACTCTTAAATATATTTCACATGTCGAAATAGAAGAATAATTTACACTAAATATAAATAGATATGAAAAATATAAAAAAATTAAAAATTAGCTCTTTGCAATTGCTCCTTCCCTTGCTTCTCTTCAGATCCACTAATGCAGAGTGTCACTGCTGCAAACTACGAGCATGCCACTCTTCTCAACCTGGTCTACCTGAGCCGATATAAACAGGTATTAAATTCTAGGTGTCGGTAGGAACTGATCTTTCAGAGTATAGGTTTTGTTGCAATGATAAGACCTCGTTGTCTGCAATAAGATATTACAAGAATTTCTCAGTTTTGAAACCGTTTCATACTTCATTTAGTGATCTAGAGAACTGTGGAAATTTGGAGTTGTCTATTGGTACTTTCTAGGCCTGTCATACATTTAGAGAGAAAATTCTAGAATGTTTATATGGAAAGGCTTAGGTTAGCTGCTAGTACAGAATCTTGATCTGGTCTTTGATGTTGTACTTGACTTCTTCAGATTAACCATGGTTTCCTCTGAGATATATGGCAGGGATACATTTGACTATTTGTACTGAATGGTTCGAGTTTGCTATTAAGCAGTATAGACAAATTCGAGATTCGATAAATAACAGAAAGCAATATCCAAAGAAATAAAATTATTAACAAGATTTTTGTAAAAATGACATCAAATAAATTATCTTAAAGAGAGAAAAAAAAATCTATTGATTAACTAATTTATAATGCTGACTTCAAATAAGAAATAATCTCCTTTCAAGGATTATATTTCTAAACGAAACTGTATTTGCTGCTTCATTAAACCTTAATTTATTACAATATACACTAATTCTTAATAATCACTTCAAGAAAGAATCAAACTTTTTTCAATGCGTATACCTCAGAAAGATGTTGTTGGTAATTAGAGTCATCCTAGGATAACAACACTGTTGAGTAACTATTTAACATCCTACTATGTTTATCTCAGAAAAAATTACCACATATTCTGAACATACAAAGACGTCATATTAGAAAGTTTATTTTGGTGCTTTTTATCACATATAATGTTTTTTTAAGTAAACCGTCCTATCCGATAGATTAGTTGTAGTAATTTATTGGCTTATGGTTAGAATGATTTATTAAGAATAAAATGTGAACATTTTATGTTAGAGAGGATTTTTAACAAAAATGCCTTTCATTTTATATAAAGTTTACAACAATAGCTACATACATATTGTGTTAAATAAGAAATTAAATAAAATTTCAAAAATTACCGTATTGAACTGTGGTCTCTATTCCTTCTGTAAATTATATATATTTTCAGATATTTTCGAAAATTTGTTTGATTGATATATCATATACTCTTAAATGCCTTTTGTCCTATATATTATTAAATGCTTGGCGCTTGACGTAAACTATCAGTAAGTATTCTATCAGTAAAATTCGACTCTAACAATGGTATGGATAACTATTTAAAAATATCATAACAAAATATTCACCATACGTATATGACTTTGTATAATTTTAACTATGTATGGATAATTAATAATGTTTTAATTCCATGCCTTCCGGCGGAACTGTTTCTACTGTTTTATCCTTGACATCATCCCAATTTGTATTCAATGAAGTTCCATTACTTTCCACAAAAGATTTCATCATTGCTCTTTTAGTATCTGCATCTGCACCTTCATATAGCTTTTCAAAAAATGTATTAGCACTACCATCATTATCATTTCCACCTTTTCCATCAGCATAAGCATCATCATCAGCATCCAGATCGACCTTAGACCAATCTACTGCTTTCTTCGATGAAGAAGGGTATCCCAGTTTGTCTGGAATGTTTTCTTCCTTTTCTGTAGAAATTGGTGTGATGGATGAATAAGAGGCTGTATTCTTTACGAATTCTAAAGTACGCCAGTTTATTCTTTCCGACTTCTTTAAAGTTATTTCTAACTTTTTGGTAAATATTTTTAGTGTTAATTCAAGGGCTTTAGAATCAATAGAATCTACTTTATGTGCTAATTTGATTTCATATTGAAATTCTGAGTTGCTGGAAGAAATAGGGTAGGATACAAATATATTTTGGTTTGCAGTAACTTTAAAAGTAACTACTGAGAGGTCTTCTGGGAGGTTTGAGGTAAAAAGAGAGATAGTCACTGTTGTAGGAGTTTGATACCAATCGGTTCTGAACTTAGCTTCTGGTATTTGTACTGGAGCAGGAACAGACCCTGGAGCTGCAGATGGAACAGTAGTTGTTTTTGTGGGTTCAGGAATTAGAGTTGGTGTTGGTGTAGCAGTTGCGTTTGCAGCTGCAGTCGCAATAGCAACATTACTTGGTTTTCTTTTCGATATTTTCTTCAATTTATTAGTTAGACGTTGTTCCCACATTGGTAGGGTTGCATCTTTATAATCGTATTCCTTGGCTAGAGAAAGGAAATCATGTGCCAGCTCATACTTTCTAAGATTAAAGAAGTGCACAAAGAGGCGGAAATAGACAAAGGCAATCTTTGTGCGATCACCTCTATTTTTTGCCTTGACTAAGGCTACATCTAGGGAATCCTTTGCATTTGTTAATGTTTCATCAATATGCCAATCTGCGAATCCAAAATATAATTTTTCCAAGCAGGCAGCCTTGTATACAAGGGCATTTATACTCTCGGGAAAGTCTTTCAATATCGCATCATACTGTCTCAATGCATTTTGTGGATCTTTTCCATCATATAAGGTATTATATGCCTTTTTCAAATCGTTGTCTAAAACCATTTCCCATTAGTTCTAATATAACTGATTATTAGTTATATAAGTATATAGATTCTTCTAGTCTGTTAAGACTTTGAGTTTCTTTAGACATGCCTTAACAACCAGTCGTACAGTTGTAAAGGCGTTGCGTATTCAAATTCAACCAAAACTAAAGATTTAAATCAAATGTTCGTACACTATGATATATAGAGCACTTTTGTCAAGGAAGCTGTTTAGTGGGGGTAACAAAATAAGATAGAAAAAGATATATATATATATTAATAGAAAGGATGTTAGATTACTTCTTACTAGTCTAATCCTAATAGCACGCGGCTACTTAGTCTCATATGTAAGATATAGTCTAACTACTATATAATAGATTTATGTACATATAAAACATACTAGAGATAATTTCTATAATGAATTTGAGAAAATACGATTGTATCGTATGACTCTTTGACCTCGTATAACATCATTTGAGTTAGAAATATTTTTATATAAAAGGAAAAAACTTTCAATCATTATTTTTATATTTTTTACATACTTCATTTTCACCTCCTATTATAGGAGAGTAGGAACAAAGTTAGCCTTGTGAGAACTATGTATGTCCATTAAACATACTAGCTTATTAATACATACCGATATTATTTGGAAACACACTTACCATTCAAACGTTTCAACAAGAATTATCTTGTCCACGAAGTCCACTAAAACTTTCCATTGAATGTTTCGTTACTTACTCTATCCTTACTAAATATTGTTTAAAAGGTTTCCTTAAAAAAATTGTTTATCTCCCTTATGTATTATGTACTCTTTTGTCATTAACGGTTGACCTGAAAATAAATTGCATGAATAAATTGGTAAAAAAATATATTCTTAGCCGTAATTATCTGTTTCACGACCTATTCAAAAGTGATTGCCTTAATGATAAATGATTAGAAAGCAACCTAACAAGCCAAATTAGAAAACTGATTTTAAAATAATCTTAAATTATGCGATTCTCGAGTTTTATTATTATCCCCCGTTATGTAGGCATGAATTCAAAAAAAGGAACATATTCGAGGTGGTGTAATTAATTCCCACTTCAGAATTGGTATTATGTTTTATTATTGTATATTTAGTATAAAAAAAAACTTCTTGTATGTGCGACAAATCCGAAATTCGTATTTTATCAAGTTTAAATTCCTCAATTACAGTATAAGGGTATTGTAATCTGCTACAAGGCATGTCCCAAACATTTGCATAAACACGATTCTAGGATTTCTAAATTCTCATATCTTTATGGCAAGTACCGCCGAGATTCATACAAACATGAAAACCCATTTAACGGGGTATTACCTATCTCTAGTAGCATTTCTTAAGACATGACCAATTTCTGATCATGAAGCTGGAGTTCAATAATTATGTTGTTTTGTCCAGCTTGATCGGGCTTTCTCTCGTATTTACAGGAAACACTAAGTGACAGAGCACCGTTATTATATCAATAAAAGTTGCATGCCATATCTACTCGCTATAGCAGAAATAGTGTTACAGAATACAGAATATAATGTGATAATATTTGATGATTTACTTCTTTAGATTCTTCGAATCTTTAAAAATATTTCAGGCACTTTTCTGCAGGGTTTTCTCTGTGTTCGTCCCCCAATCCAACCGCAAAATGAACGGCGGAATCGAATCTCGGTCTGATTATGCAAGATTGTCCCTGGAAAAATTCATATAAGCAACAAAGAGAAACAAAGAATTTATAAAATATAAATCTTCGAGTTTCGTATTCCCAAGTTCAGTTTTAGAAGACATATTCTAAAAATCTGCACGATTATTGAAGATAATCAAAGATCACATTAATATATTGCTACTTTTTACTAGACTTACAGTATGAATGAAATAGAAACATCTCTAACAAACGAACAGATTATAAAGATTGCATTTGGAATTACAATACTGGTGTTTTCACTCCTACTGGCCATATTTGCTAAACGTGATATTTTAGCTATCCATGCTTTGCTGTGGGTCCCAGCACTTGCATTTGGAAATTTTTCAAAATATGGGAGTGTAATTGGAATAATCACGATTATTGCTGCAATATTTTTAGGTGAATTACCAAAGGTCTCTATATTTGAAAATTCAAACAAAGAAAATACGAAAAATTAAAATTAAATGATCCCATTCAAAGTTACTGTTTTGTTTTGGTTTACTGGTAAATCTGTATACTCTCTACATTCTAGATATTAGTTTTGTATCCTATTTAAAATTTACAGTGAACTTCGCTATTTTTCTCTATTCCGTTCGTGATTGTCAATAATCTTCGTATTAAACTTGTTATCCTATAAACTACTCGTAACACATCCATAGTACCATATAATTTCTATGTTATTAGGAATAAAATTAAATTGTACTTACTGGTTTTGCCTATATAACCTAGTTACTTAATATCATATATAATATACAGTCTAACTACCAAGTAACAGATATACATATATATATATATATATCACTAGAAATTATCCATATACTGAATTACCTTTTTCACTAAGTTCAATGAAAAATTTTATTAAACTTTTCGTAACTGACTTAAGAAGCTGTTTAAACCTCAACGATATAATTTTATTTCACCTTAGAGGAATAGCCATTTCATTTTATCATCCTAAAAATCAATCAATAAAGGAATCTTTTATAGACGACCCTTCGATATACTGAATCCGAATTATCCCTAATAATAATTTAAAACCTCGTCTACGATGAGAGTGCGGATGTACTTCTTGAAGATAGTGTACCTGGATTCATTTGACAAAACAAGAAGCCCAGATCTGATAAGCAGGAAACCTGAGTTTACCTATCATCAACAGTCACTCTGAGGAACAGCCTCTTCTCAGAGAAGCTTCGTTGTAGGGTAATCAATCAAAACAGAAAGCCTTCATGCTTATCGCTCGAGGAAAATTATTACTACTAATCAGCTGATGATAATAAAGACTTAGAACTATACATTATTATAGTATAACTGGATTGGTATTTTTAAGCTATAAACTTTATATAATATGTATCCCAATTTAATGTATTTATTCTTTTCTGTTTCACATAATTTTTTTGTTTGGTTTTTTACCACGCGCGAACTTGTGAAAAACTAAATGAGTGTAAATGTTGTTAATAGATGAACTGAAGATACGAAATATTGCTTATTTTACCTTAATCTTGCAATATTAACTTATTGTTGGTTAATATTCCAGCAATTACAGATAGAGAACGTTGTTTAGAAGTAATGACCTTGAACAACAAGCCTACCCAGTTACTTTGTAACGAAACCTCTAGACAATAAAACTATTCCGTTCTCGATAGCTCAAGTATAACAGAATTCCCCCTGTTCTAAAGACGCCCAAATTCGAGCGAATATGTTTCATTCTCGTTCACTTATATAACTATGTAAATAGGTTGTAAAATATATTTAATGATTCTCCTTTTTATCACATATTTCAGTGGAAGACTACTATCAACAAAGACAAATACTTCAATTCTTGGCCAATCTCATTGCAACATTGGGTAAAAATAAATTAATATCAAATATAAAAATAAATAAATTGTACAGTCATTATTTCACTTTTTCTAGCAGTAATCATTTCTACATTAGTAATTTGTACGGAACCAAAGCATGGCATGAATTTTAGATATGAGCTTAATGCCCTACTCGTAGAGCTAAAGGAACTGATTGGAGTCCATTTAACGACTATGGTCTTAAATTTTGATAGCGGTAACATTATATTACCCAAAGATGGCAACTACACTATAGGAATTCATAATAATAATGCGCGTACTGACATAAAAAACTGTATTAATGGTGTGTTTAGTGAGGTAAAATAGGAGGTTGAGAGCTCCGAAAATTGACCAATGGTATCAATCACTGGAAACAGTCGCAGACGGTTTAAAGGTGGGATCGGACATAAATAAATACGGAATAGGATATGCTGTCCATCAGAACATGAAGATGATATCTTCAACTGGCGTGTAAAACTGTAATACGTCAACAAAGATTGAGACTAACCGAGGAATCCTTCACAAAGTATTTACCGGACATAATGATGGCAACAAGGATAGTGTTTTGAGTATGGAACTTATTCATGGGGATAGTTGGCATGGGTACTTAATAATAGACCACAACAATAGCTGACTTGACTACCTGACGTGTGGGCCTGCTGGTACAGATATTTAATATTGGTTTCCCAACAGATTGAAATTTTGCATTAGCAATTTTTTTCTTAGCTGTGGCAGTGTATTGAATTCTTAGAACGTATATGTGCATGTTAATACCGGGTCCACATCTTTGTATTTTGCAATAATAACCGGGATTTTGTAGATTATAACCTATAACTAAAGTGGTTTCTATATATATTAGTAAGCTTTCTTTTACTGTTCTCGGTAATGTTCTTGGATACTTGTCAACATTTCGTTTTACTAAGTTTTTTTTTAACCATTTTACGTTAATCACTCTATGTTTCTTGTTTGAATATGGTAAATCTAATTTATAAGCATTTGCTTAATAATTTTACCTACTTTAAATGGACCTAAATAGACTAGTTGAATTTTCAGATACCTTCTTCTTATAATATAAGAGTCACGATGTAGTAAAACCATATCACCAATGGCTAGCGAAATATCATTTTTGTTTTTGCTTTACTGTGTTTCTATTTTTGTCTGTCTTTCTTCTAGAAAATCTTTAGTTCTTAAATATATTGCTTTCAGGTGTTTAGGATAGTTTACAGATGAAAAGTTTCTAGAGGCTAGTTCATTGTTTGTATCTAATAATGGTTCATTGGGAATGTAACCTATATCTACTTCAAATGGGGTAGCTTGAATAGTAGGTTGGAATGTAAAATTATACCCAAATTCAACGTGATAAGAATGCATCCTGCCTATCCTGATCTTGTAAACAGAAAATCTTTAATAATTGTCCTATTTTGTAAATATAATTCGCTGGTATCTGGTTTCCCAAATAGGAAATTAGGAAATTAGATGAAGGTGTAAGGGTCTGAATGCAAGTCACCAAAAATAGACATCTTAATTAAAGTTATTACCCCAAAACAACATAGTTATCATAAATTATATTATTAAACAAGACACCACTAATAAAAGACAATATCTAGTCACGAGTTCAGAAATAAAGGGTTAAGAAAGGAACTAATTAGTCCATATTTGATAATCCACAAGAAATTGTTAGACAAGGAAATATATCGAAGTTAAGGAAATATTCATTGAAGAACGGAAAGATTATTAGAACGTTAAGAAAGAAGTTCGTTTTAAAACATATAAAAAGGGATCTAATTTACAGGAAGTTTGGAAATTCGTGTTGAGATATTACCCGAAGAATATATAATAAGACAGCTCTTACTGTAGGAACCGTATGAGATAAGAAAACAAGATAAGGTGATAAGGCTTTAGGATATATAAGAGGTTATGTTAATATTCGTATGTAGAATACTTATTTAAATTATATAGAAAAAAGTGAACAAAAAAATTATATCAAGTCTATATATAATGCTTGTGCCATTAATAAATATTAAATCCCCTGAGTACAATGGCCAACCACTAATTCAACATTGAGAATTTACCGATAACCAAGGTAGGATCAAAACAGATGATTAATTATAGTAATACAGCAATAACAGCGACAAATACAGAACCTAACCCGGCAGCAGATTTAAAGGCATCATTTCCAGGTTTTTCGTGGTCGGATATAGAAGTGGAAGGTGCGATATCAGTATCAATATTGTGAGAAACTGAATCAGTAGAACTCATAACGGTAACTAAAGTATTTTCAGTAATACCTGAACTATTGGTGATACTTGAAGTCGTTCCAGTGATAGTTTTTTTGGTCTTCATGATAGTACTTGAAAAGTTTGTGGTAGTCTTTGAAGATTTGTAGTAGGAATTTGAGTGAGTGCTGGTATAATTTGAGGATATTAGGGTTGTATCTGAGGGCAATAGAGTATTCTCTGAGGAGATTGTACTTTTGGTTTTTAGATCATCTTCATATAATTCATCATATAATGGAGAAAACCAAGGGCAATCTTCACCTAGTGCTTCAGTATCTGGAAATGATGGGACCCAGTAACCCTTTTGCAAGATAGTTATAAAAACTGGTTCACCACCGGTAATGTTCTTAAAATGTATTGTATAGTGATCACCAGACTTAACAGCATAGAAAACAGCAGAACCATTAAATAACAGTTTACTACACTTAGTGGTAAAACCAGTGGATCCTTCAGTTTTAGTACCTTCCCTGAAAGTACTGTTATTTTGGGCAACTGCGTATTTACCGTTTTGTAGCCTTAATTTAAAATTACCAACAATAATACCTGGCAAGTTACTCACATCAGCAGCTATGGAAATTTCTCCATTGATAAGCTTGATGACCCCAGATTTTGGTGAATCAGAAACCCAGTCAGCGAACATACGGAAAGGGACACTAGAAGTAGCTGAGGACTGGTTAAAGTGGGGTTCTACACCTTCAAATTTATCATCGTCATATTGATAACGAGTAGGACTGGAATTTGTATCGTATTCTTCATACGGAGAGCAACCTTCCGATTGTTCATCAGTTGGGAAATTAGGAACGCAGTTAGTGTTCTCACTGAAGACCAATATGTGAAAACCAAGAGCACCAATAGAGTTCTTGAAATACAAGGTTTGATTATCATGGGAACCAATAGAATAAAAAATATCGGAGCCGTTAAAGGATAGTGTAACAGGATATGTAATGTTAAAACCGGTTGAGCCCTCAGTTTCAGTACCTTCTCTGAAGGTACCATTTTCTTGAGCCACGGCATACTTACCATTGAATAACTTTAATTTAAAATCGTCAGTGATAATAACTGGAAACTCTCTTTCACTAGGGACTAGAGTTAGTTCTCCATTAGTAAGCTTGTCGAACCTACTTTTTGGACAACCTTGTTCGCCACAAGGATACACGCTGAATGGTACGGAGTCGGTGAAAACCATTTTAGCGAATGCTAATGTAAATAGAGTAAATATAATAGCAGATTGCATTATGTATATAGTTGTGAGTAAATTAATGAGCCTTTTTATTTTAAACAACTGCAAAGTGGTTGAGTAGTGCACGATGATTACACTGATACTAATTAAAATCTACTTTGATAAGCAGATAAACAAATATATTATTATACACTTGAGTCAATGCTTCTTCTTATGCTATTCCCTTTTTTACTTAAACATTAGAAGATGAGAAACAAAAATGTGAACTCATATTACCAAATTTACTAACCATTTTCTACATTATATATATATATATATTTGTAGTAATTCAGATCTCTCAGATTTTGAAGTGAAAAGTTCAATGAGATTTGTTTTTTGTTAGTGCCGCACCCCCTCTGCCATGCAGTAAAATTTTCAGTGAAAATCATATTTATCCCAAATGCGGACCCTCCAGATGCGGGGTCGGTACATATTCTCTGCTGAGATATTGTTCTTGTCAATGTTAAGATTGCGAAGACTTGCACATTTCCCAATCTGGGTTGAATGAACATTTTTCTGCTCAGGTTTTACTGATATATATCCATTAATTCATAGCCTTCCTGCTACATTGGACAGCCTGTAGTTGTTGATGTTGTTACTGTATGTACAAATATTCAGTTATTAAATAGACACAAGGAAGGAAATAAAAAAGAAAGGTGTATGCTATATTCCAATCTGATTATAAGTAAGAAAATTATATAGTTACAACAAGTATACTGAGTAACTTGGATAAATAGTTTTTTATTGTTTAAGCCAAGGCAGTGATGATTAGAGATGAAGACAGATCTATTAAAAATACGATGATTCCGTTCAGAGGCATACGCACTGATAGAAGATTGATTCTTAGTTGAAGGCATCATTTTTTGATTAGTGTATGTCGAAGTAAGTTTAGGTTATAAGAGGAAGTAAATATCTTTTACTACTTGTAATCTTTGTATAAAAGTTCGGTTTATTATAAAATAATAATTATGTAAAATAAATAAATAAATAAATTAATTAATTAATTAAGAATCAATATCAATCAGATTGTATACTTGAAGTATTGGTCTATTTATACGTCTCTGGGAAGTGAAGTAATAGGTGAAAAATTTTCACATCGTCGATAAGTTATACTATTCTCGTTGACCATCATCTGTGGTCATTATAAGTTAATTGTTTGTAGTCAAACATTGATTTCCTTATATGAACACTCGTGTCGTTCATAACTTTCTATATGCTATTGTTTTATTTTCGTGTTTCGTTTTCAATCGCGTTCGTGGTTGTTAGTAACCCTCGTATTAAACTTGA
>JAJLYB010000048.1:0-86271 GCA_030674245.1 Jamesozyma piceae | reverse complement strand
AGTTAATTGTTTGTAGTCAAACATTGATTTCCTTATATGAACACTCGTGTCGTTCATAACTTTCTATATGCTATTGTTTTATTTTCGTGTTTCGTTTTCAATCGCGTTCGTGGTTGTTAGTAACCCTCGTATTAAACTTGATATCCTATAAATCACCCATATTATATTCATAGTACCATATAATCTCCGTTTCAGCAATCTTAGTAAAAGGTTATATTTTGTCGTACGTCATCACATACGGTAATTTGCCATGACAATCTTGTATCTTGTCATTATATACGGGAAAATACCGTAACAACAAATATGTATATGACTAACTAAGTATATAATATCTAACTATAATTCAGAGTGGAAGCGCGGATAGTTCGGATCGACAATCAATTGTTATTCGTTATTCAGATTGAGTAATTATTACTTGTCTTTTTTATCTATTAATCTAATGTTCATAATCCTATAAACTCAGATCTCCAATGTCTATAAACTGGGAAATTATGCCACTATTTATACTTTTCGAATTCCTCAATTCTTGTTGGAGAATCCGATATATTTCTAATCATAACATCGAAGTTTACTGCTTATAGTAACTTCGGATTAATTTACTTCTTATGCTAACTTCGGATTAACTTGTTTCTCATAATAAATTATGATGCCGTATGTTCTCTATTTCTTTTAGGGTTTACCATCATGTCAAATATATTTCTAGGTCTTCTTATTAATTCAAATATTGGTTAAATTCTCTTAATAATTTTAGGTCAAAATAGCATCAATTAAGTCTATACTTTTATGCTATTTTTCTTTGGTCAAAACTGGGTTACATTACAACAATTTTTGTGTAAGATTGTTAGTACTAAGACGCATTTTAAAAATCATAAAAATCAATCGTATTATAATCAATTAACCATATTCGAATAGTAGATGAAAAGAGCTATCGATATAACTAAGTCTCATTGTATTTGACCTTTATTATGAATAGTTGCCTTATACCAGGATCGTGGATAAGACTAACTAAATTAACTGTAGGGTAACTACAGAATTGAAACTAATGTTTCGAGAATTATTAAATCCAACGACAACGCAGTTGTTACGGATCGTGAGGGGTGTCTAAAGAACACATATTAACACCCTCATGGTATTCCTAAAAAGGAAAACCAAATTAAATTAAATGTGGTGGCTTTATTCAACTATGGCTGAAACATGTTTGTCAGACATTGTCTCAGACAATGCTGGTTAGTACTATTATTATTATTACTATTATGCCCTAGTCGTTGAAGAAGAACAATGCTGTGCATTATTATTACTATTATTATATGCATCCTTAGAGGTGACGTTAGATGGCATCATGACGATGTATGACCATCCTATATAAGTCGAATAAGTTATTACTTGTTTTAGAAATAGGAGAGGCCAGCTTAATGAACTGACTCTGCTATTTGGGTCTCAGAAGAATGTATGACGAACGACTTAATGAACCGGGCGTCATTCATTCTAATGTTACTCTCTTGTAAACCATCCATTAGTATTCTTCTGCAGGGAATCTAAAGAAGGTATCATGTTACATTCATAAAATGTATTCGTGTTAAATAAAAACAAAAAGTATATAAATAGGTTGTGAGATGGATTAAAATCATTCTCTCGAATTCTTTCCAGTTTTCAGTTGAAGACTACTATCAGAAGATTTGAAGAACAACGATTAATAGATTACAATAATCATTAATTAAGAAGAATAACAATTCAACTAACCTTTAATTATTGTTAACTACTACAACTAACCTTAATTAATAAAATCAACCTCCTGATAGTAACAGAAAGTATTCTCGAGCATCCCGAACTAGAACCATCTACAAAACACCAATTATTATAATTCGTGATAATTACAGACTTAACAGAGCTCTAACATAAGGAATAAATTACAAAAATTAAATAACTTAAAAAGAGACAACTCTTACAATTTTTTATTGTTTACGATACTTTTAAAGTCCAATATTGAACATTAAATTATATCACTAATTTCATGTTAATTGAATTCTCTAATATCGATTCTATATCGATATTTCTTAAAACTTAATAGATATACATTGCCATTGAATAACAATGGTAACTCTAAGAAAGAATGTTATGGACCTGAACACTTGATTTTTATAACATAAATATTTTATATAAAAGAACGACGGGCGACAGCCCACGTCTTACTCTTTATTTATCAGTCTGAAGAAGATATACAACTCTTATATTAAACTTTCCCTTAGGTTACTTTTAAAACACCATTAAACTGTTAACGTATTATTCAATAACGAACCTTGTATGAGCTTCTGAGAATAATACGGAAATTACTAACCGTTCAGAGGCATACGTACTGATAGAAGATTGATTCTTAGTTGAAGACATCATTATTGATTAGTGTATGTCGAAGTAAAGTTAGGTTTAGAAGAGGAAGTAAATATCTTTTCGTTCAGAGGCATACGCACTGATAGAAGATTGATTCTTAGTCGAAGACATCATTATTGATTAGTGTATGTCGAAGTAAGTTTAGGTTAGAAGAGGAAGTAAATATTTTTTACTACTTGTAATCTTTGTATAAAAGTTCGGTTTATTATAAAATAATAATTATGTAAAATAAATAAATAAATAAATTAATTAAGAATCAATATCAATCAGATTGTATACTTGAAGTATTGGTCTATTTATACGTCTCTTGGAAGTGAAGTAAGGTGTGAAAAATTTTCACATGGTCGATAAGTTATTCTATTCTCGTTGACCATCATCTGTGACCATTATAAGATAATTGTTTGGAGTCAAACATTGATTTCCTTATATGAACACTCGTGTCATTCATAACTTTCTATATGCTATTGTTTTAATTTCGTATTTAGTTTTCTATCTCGTTCGTGGTTGTTAGTAACCTTCGTATTAAACTTGATATCCTTTAAACTACCCATATTATATTCATAGTACCATATAATCTCCGTCTCAGCATAAACCGTGATATTTTTATTTAGCTATTTAATTTAAAAAAATCATGTATGAAGACTATGTTGATTATCCTGTGTAAGTTACCGGATCCCAATTAACACAAACACAGTAGCTTCCATCATAAGTTAAAGTTTCCATATCCTGGATGGATATAATAAACCCAAACAGATCGATATTAGTTACTAATCTTTGTTCATGTGTTGTTTTTGGTAAAATGATAAATCCTTTTTGTAAAGACCACCTTAATAAGATTTGCCCTACATCTTTATCATATTTACTTTCTAACTCCTTTAATATTGGTTCATCTAATTTTTTACCATGGGTTAAAGGTGAGTATGCTTCTACAGCAATGTCCCTTTCCTGGCAAAAATTAACCAATTCTTTTCTTGTTAGCCATGGATTAATTTCGATTTGGTTGATTGCTGGCTTTATTGTTAGTTCATGCAATTCTAATAATTCTATCAAATGTGGAATACCATAATTTGAAACACCGATTGATTTCACTAAACCATCACTAACTGCTTCTTGTAGAGCTTTCCATGTACCTAAACGTTTGTCCTTGTTCGTGATTGGAGAATGGATCAAAACTAAGTCAATGTATTCTAAAGTTGAAACTTTTTCTAAAGACTCTTTGAGAGTTTTCTTTGTTAGTTTATAACCTTGGTGATTTTCTTTAATTTTTGTTGTATAAAAGACATCTGATCTTTTATTTCTTGATGGATCATCTTGAATCCATAATTGAATACCTTTACCAACAGACTCTTCGTTACCGTACTGTTGTGCAGAATCGATATGCCTGTAGCCGATATCCAATGCTTTATAAACAAGTTCCACAGTGTCCTCAGCTGATACTTAATAGACACCTAAACCAACAGATGGAATTTTAATGCCATTGTTTAAGATTTTATACTTTTGAATCTCTACCATTATGTAGTTCTGTGTAAATATTGTTATCTTTTTCCTTTGATAAAATTCTATTACCTATTGACTATAAGATTTTAGATATACACACAAATTAAAAGTACACTGAAACGTTTATATTTAAATGTTATTCTTCTTGATCCTTGTTTTCCTTTAATTGCTTAGTAAACTCTGTCTTTTGTATCAGCCGTTATGCGCATCAATAGCATCGCCATTCTTGATAGCAGTAAAAAAACATCACACGGTACAACAACGATTTGATTATACAATATCATAAAATATACTGACCGGAATGAACAAGTGAAACTGGTGTCTGCGAATTCTTTCCTTTTTGATTTAGGATATTCATAGATGTGTTCATTTCTTAAGTGCATTATATATATATATATATATATATATATATATGTATGTGTGTAAACAGGTATTTACATGAACATGTGCGTATATATATATATGGATATATTCATATTACCCACATTTCCTGTTTAATAAAATTACAAAACTAGCGAGTAAGTCGGTCTGATAAACTTACATTGGGCTTCCCCCGTGGGCAAATCCTACACATGACACAGGTCGTATCTAGCGTATCATTCATTGTTCTAACAATTTTTCGATGGCTGGTTCTATTGATAACGGGTTTGTCAAAGAAGCATACCTAGATACGACCTTCCCGTTCCTGTCTATTAGAAATTTCTCAAAGTTCCATTTAACACCTTTCAGACCAAGTATCCCACTTTTCTGAGATTTTAAGTATTTATAAATCTCGTCTTCATGTATTCCATTTACATTAATTTTCTTCATTATAGGAAATGTCACACCATAATTCAAAGCGCAAAATTGTGATATTTCTTCGTCTGACCCAGGTTCTTGGTTACTAAATTGATTGCATGGAAACCCGAGCACAATAAAACCTTTGTCTCTGTGTGTTTTGTATAGTGATTCTAATTCTTTATATTGCGGTGTGAAACCACATTTTGAAGCAACGTTGACTATTAAGACAACTTTCCCTTTCAGTTGTGCAAATGGGTAGGGTTTACCTTTTATATCTTTTGCAATGAGTTTATAAAATTGAGATGCCATGTTTGACTTATTGCTATTGTCTGTCTTTGTTGTTCTTGAAAATAATTATTATGTTTTCCTGCCAGTAGTGATTTAAAGAATGTCTCGTATACAACGCATGTATGTGTAAGTATATATGTGTGATCTTGAACCTCAAACATGGAATTTATTGCAATATCAGATGCCAAATAGCCCAATACACCCATATTCACGCAATCGAAACACTCGAATTGCTTATCAAATCTATTTTATTCAGATCCTTAAATTTTTTCACAAAGATTAAATCTTGGCACGTGATTTGCGGGGAAGGTGATTTCAATGAGACACACAGGTATAACTAGACATAGAAGGTTCCTCAAAGTGATCGGTGGGTAGTGCTCGGTATATAGTTTGTATAATGTACTGGAATGGAAATGAACCAAGCATGTGTGGTTCTATTACTGCGTTGTTCAGTAATATACACGAATGTGGAGTAAAAATGTTTTGTGCTGGTTCTTTAGCACCTATATAAGGAATTGCTTTCATGGAAACACTCTGACAATTTCTTAATGGTACAGAATACAATAATAACTTGTTAATATATTGGGTGTGTTATAATGGAAGATCCGACTACAAATAATATTTCTTCCATCGGTACATTGATCTATTGCAGTGCTTATTATTGGGAGTTGGAAGAATTCGATGTACATATGACACAATTAAAGATATTATAAAAATATTGTAAACCATACACATACGTATATTTACCATTACATTTATGGATGAGGCTCCTATTACGAATTGCAAATGTCTGTTGTGTAAGTAAACCAATAGTAACCGGTCATTTTATTTGGCCGCGAAATGAAAACGAGCTGGATAAATAAATAAATAAAATGAGGGATGCAACGATTGTGAACGGTCCTGGAACTCATAGAAGACCATTGCAAACAGGAATGTCTGATAATAAGGTTATTATAGTGACAGGTGTCTCCAGAGGTATTGGAAAAGCAATTGTTGAAACACTATTTGAACTGGATCCATATATTATAGTTTATGGTATCGCAAGGACCGAGGAACCCTTGAGACACTTACAAGCTAAATATAAAGGAAGGTTTTTTTACATCATTGGTGATATAACAGATGATGATAAACAAAAGCAATTGATCGATACTGTAATTAAGGAGCATGGTAAGATAAATTCAGTGATTGCAAATGCTGGGGTTCTTGAACCGGTAGCACAGGTTGGAAATTACGATTCCATAGCCTGGAAAAGACATTTTGACATCAATTTTTTCAGTATTGTCTCATTAGTATCTTTGGCATTACCTTGGTTGGAGAAAAACAGAGATAGCACAGTTATTTTTGTTAGCAGTGGAGCATCAGTAAAAAGTTACTCTGGGTGGAGTTGTTATTCGGCATCAAAGGCAGCCTTGAACAGTTTTGCACTAAATGTAGCTGCGGAGAAACCAATCTTAAAGGCCATTGCAGTGGCACCTGGTGTTGTAGACACACAGATGCAGGTTGATATTAGAGAAAAGTTTGGTCCAACATCAATGACTCAAGAATCTCTGAAGAGATTTACTGATATGAAAGAAAAAAACCAGTTATTAGATACAAAAGTTCCAGCTGCAGTATATGCTAAATTAGCATTGCGTGGTATTCCAAGTGAATTAAATGGACAATACGTAAGATACAATGATGACAGATTACTGAATCTTTAAAATATGTCATAGACGCTATTCTAAGTAAAGTTAACAAAACAATTTTTAACTTGTGTATATTCTATATTTTACTAGCCTATCAATAAGTCATATTTCTATCTATTTTATTTTATATATCATCTTTTCTGCCACAATATTCCTCACTCTTTCATAACATTCCATTGGTATTTCTAAAATGCACTCATTTATTCATTGTCGATATTTTTTTCCACCGGAATTTTTCTAGCATACAGAAAAGTTAGTCATCGAGGATTAGAAATTTTGTATATTTAGAGGAGTATAAAAGAAACAGTGAAACTTTTAAAACAAATAAAATACTATATACTCCTCTCAAGAGCTTGATACCGATATTCTAGCTTATTAATTAATTGTAAAGTATATAAATCATCACCCAAAAATCAACTTTCAAGAAACTATGACCTTAACTTTACATTTAAGAGCAGAAACTAAACCACTAGAAGCTCGTGCTGCTTTAACACCATCCACTACCAAAGACCTAATACCTAAGGGGTTCAAAATATACGTAGAGGAGTCACCACAATCGATCTTTAATATTAATGAATACAAGAGGGCTGGCGCAATTATTGTTCCAAAGGGTTCTTGGGTATCTGCTCCTCGTGATAGAATAATCATTGGATTAAAGGAAATGCCTGAAGAAGATAAGTTCCCTTTAATTCATGAGCATATTCAGTTTGCACATTGTTATAAAAATCAAGAAGGATGGAAAGATGTGCTTAGAAGGTTTATTAACGGTAACGGCACCCTATACGACTTAGAATTTCTAGAGAATGACCAAGGCAGAAGAGTTGCTGCATTTGGGTTTTATGCTGGATTTGCCGGTGCTGCATTGGGTGTCAAGGATTGGGCATTCAAACAAACACATAGCGATTCCGAGGATTTAGGTGCAGTGACACCATATCCAAATGAAAATGCCTTGATTAAGGACGTTAGACGTGATTACCAAACAGCTTTGAAAAATGGTGCTAAGAAACCAACAGCTTTAGTCATCGGAAGTTTAGGTCGTTGTGGGACAGGTGCTATTACGTTCTTAAAGAAAATCGGATTCTCAGACGAAAATATAATTAAATGGGATATGAAAGAAACTGCTCGTGGTGGACCTTTCCCAGAAATTACTCAATCTGATATTTTTATTAACTGTATTTACTTATCTCAACCAATCCCGCCTTTTGTTAATTCTCGATTATTGAATGATAAGAATAGAAATTTGAGAACTGTAGTGGATGTTTCTGCCGATACAACTAATCCACATAACCCAATTCCGATCTATACAATTGCTACAGTTTTCAACAAACCAACGGTTGTTGTGCCCACCATAGCTGGACCAAAATTATCAGTGATATCAATAGACCATTTACCATCTCTACTGCCTAGAGAATCTTCGGAGTTCTTTGTTAAAGATCTATTACCGTCATTAGAGCAATTGCCAGAAAGACACACTGCGCCAGTTTGGGTTAAAGCAGAAAAATTATTTGACAGAAATTGTGCTCGTGTTTATAGATCATCCAAATTATGATTGATTGCACACCATAATTATAAAAAAGGTAATTAATTGTATACTGTATATCAATGTTCATAACATTCAAATATAAGCTTGAAATAATTTGTTTTCAAATATAAGCAATTAATTCGGAAAAACAGGAATTAAAAGTCATGAAAGTTTATTTTTATTATAGCAGAAAAAGATATATAAATAATTTAGTATAGACTGTAATCTATATAGTTTATAAAAATGATGAATAAAATATTTTTAAATTTATAAACTCATTATACGTAGTTATTGACAATTGACATATACTACTGTATCATGTAACGACAATATCATTTAGTTTTCCGGTATTTTGAAAATTTGTTAAATTTTCTTTGATATAATTTTTCATTCTTTGATTACCTAACAAAATCTTACCCAAAAACATCATTAAATAGTTTTTAATCATTTCAGTAAATTTGAAGATATTACTATTCTCATTCTTATTGTTAAATTTTATCAAGATGGTCCAAGTCAATAATATCAATGTCAATGGGATCCAAAAGAATAATAACATCTTATCATTCTCAAAAGTCTTTTTTTTATTTTGGAAAAACCTATTAAACTTAATTTGAAATATTTCGTCTTCATCTTCTTCTGAGGATGAAGAAAAAGAGGACTGGAAAGTCTTTTGTAAATCAAGTTCATTAATAGCCTCTATAGATGTGGGACCAGTAAGTTCTTTTTCATTAGCCAAGTTATCATCGTTGTTTAATCTAGGAAATAGATCTTCATAATTTGGCAAATCCTCATTTAAGTGCGTTATCATCCTATTCCATAATGATACCTTAGGCTGTGCGTGTTCTTCGTTTGGTTGCACGTGTTCGACTTCATTTGTTACTATTTCATTATCAGATTGAGTGAAATAGTCATTATCTTCAAAATCACAATCATTATAGGAATAGTCTGATTGATTGCTATTAGTAGTATGATTATTCCCATTGTTGTTTATTTGGAAATTTTCTAAAATAACTTTCACGTTAAGATCACTGTCGTCATACGAGCCATCATTAGACGAGACTAAACTTGATTGGGATGATTTTCTTGATAACAATAATTCATTAGAGTTAGCTTTTTCAAAATTCTCAAATAGTTCTAAAATGCTGTTATAATATTCTTTGTGTTTTGCATTATGATTTATTATAAATAACTTCTTGGCATTTAATGAATTTATTGTTAACGAGTTAAAGAGTGTAAACTGGCAACTTAAGAGAAGTTTGATAATCTTATAGTCACCATTAATAGCTGCAAAATGTAGCGGTGTAAAATGAAAACTATCTTTTGCATCAATACGAGCGCCAGATTTGATTAAAGTTAAAACAAGGTTATAGTAACCGTTAAATGATGCTAAATGTAACAACGTTCTGCCTAATGAATCACACATGGACAGGTTCGAAGTTGTTTTATTTAATGATTTGATGACATTGATAACAATTGATTCATCTGAAGATATTGACAAATCCATTTCTAGATTTGAATTATAGGTATTCATAGGTGAAATACTATTATTGTTGCTGTTGCCACTGTTGTCATTCGTATTATCATTATTACTACCGACAATCTTTTTAGCAATATTTCTTGCATCTTCTAATTTACCATTCATCTTTAAACCAACAATCTGTAAGGCTAACTCGATTAATTGTCTGTCAGTATCGTCGATATAAGTAAATATTGCTTTTTTGTTCGAATCTAATTCATTAGTTACTGTGCTTAAATGATCTTCAATATTAACAAACACTTGACCAGCAGACGTCGCTGGAGGTAAGTATGTTACTATCGTTGAATCATTCCAACATTGTGTTGATAGAGCTAGATTATTACCAAATTTTACTATCAAGCCTTCTTTAAAATTTGAGCCTAATAAAGTAATTTCTACACCACCGTTGATTGGTCCCTTTGATGGAATCACACGTTGAATCGTTGGTTCGTTTGGAATCGAGTTTCTGCCATTGATACTATTATTATCAAAGTTTGACAAGTTTTGTAAATTAAATGTTGATGATGTAGTTGATATGTTTAGATGTGATCTTTTCCTTGGGTTTGCAGGGTTATGTAACGGCATTTGTTGCTGTTGAGTTGGTACTATTGAGTTTGTTGTTGCAGAGGAGGAATAACTTTGATAATTGCTAATATATTCACTGGTGAAATTTGACTCTGAACCTTCTTCACTAAGAGATGTTGGCGAAGGGATGATTTTCGTATTTGAAAGGAGATTAAAGCCAGTGCTATTTATATTGTTATTGTTATTGTTTGTGGTCGCAGTAGCAGTTGTTGTCATAGTAGTACCGTAGTTATTGCTATTTGATCTATTTGTTGATAAAGTTGGGACTTGGGTATTTGTTAGGTCTACACATGACGATACTGAAGATGGTTTTTTGTCTGTGATAACGATTGGATTTGAGATAGTTTTTGCCAAGATATTGTTATCTGAATCATTTAATGTGAATAAAATTTTGAAACCATTGTTTGCTTTGTGATGTCTACAATAACAAACTATTCTTGTTATTAATTCAAATTGATTATTTTTTAATACAAGCAATTGTTTATTATTGAAAACAATTGCATTTCTGTTTGAGTTATTACACCATAGCATATTGTCGCTTAAACCTGATTTTCGTCTTGATGCTCTTCTTTGTTCTCTCTTTACACATTTCAAACAGACTTTTACCCTGTCTGTGTCGTAGGAATTACTGTGGCTATCGTCAATATTGTTTAATAGTAAGAAACAATTTAAAAAGATTACTTGATTATTAAAATCAGTTGGCAAAGAACTTGTATCGAGAAAGAACTTTTGTCTTGAGATTGAGTTTGTTGGTAAATGAATTAAGAATTTATTTATTGGTGGATTGATTGTAAATTTTAACTTTAATTGGTTCTCGACTCTAGTTATGCTTGGCAAATCGTTGATTGTTAAAGTATAAGGCAGCGTATTTTCGTCTATATTTAATAAGTTTGTTAGTTTCAAATTTTCAAAGATTAGGTCGTTATTTAAGAATTCATTATGGATGTTTGCCTCATTAACTTTACCAAAAACGATTGTATTGTCTAATAGTGATTGTACCTTGGATTGATTTGAGTGAAAGTCATTATTAATTATACATTGTTGAGTATTATCTGTAACATTATCTGTATCTGTAGTTGATGTTGGTTCCGAGAATTCAGCAGCAGCAGCAGCAGCAGCAGCAGAAGGTTGTGTAACTGAATTTATCATATCTGGTATATTCACGGGGCTAAATTTATGTAATATGTCATAAAAATTTAGATATTCATTGTTCTGGGTATTTGTATTGGTATCGATAGTAGTAGTGTCTTCATTAGGAGTAGTATGACTCATTGAAAACATTGAATTATCATATAGATCGTTGTCTAAATTTAAAAAGTTCATATCATCTTCTCTTTTATGTGCTTTATCATCATTTGTGGTGGTGTCGGTGGCAGACAACTGCGAATCATCCAGATGTATATCATCAAATTGTTCGACCTTCATTTAGCAAAAGTAGCAATAGGAAATTTATGGCTACAGTATCTATCACTTAATATTCCAAACTGGATAAGTTCATATAATATTAATATTAATATATATATTAATATATATATTTATATCCTTATATCCCTATATATTATATTAAGAACAACTGTCATAGAAAATAAACTACTTTCCTGTGGGACATTCTGCCACCTTGTTTATATACTTTTATTCAACAAATGGAAAATCTAGCACAAACGGCGGCGGTTAATTGTTCCATTTTCCTGCTTCCGAATTCGGAAATAAATTCAACAAAATTTTTGGTTCGTTGAATTTTTTATCATTTTTAACGGAATATGCACGGCGTTACCATTGACTGTCCAATCATTTTCGAGCAGCGTCAAAACTATACAATTTCTATATTGAATGGTTATTTTATTTGATAAAATCACGAAAATAAAATATGAAATGTAGCTGCAAAGTTAAAAATGAGATATTGGATTTCTTGAAGAGTGTATGGTAGAATAATTATCGTTTCTTAGACATCTCATGCCATTATGGTTGCATAAGTCCCAAAACATTGGTAAGATGATGCTGGTGGGAAAGTATGGTGCCCCTATAACGGTACAAATAATCCATGTTGATTGACCTAGTAACAGGAATATCGTTTATGTGTCTCAAAATGATGCATATTTGATTTATTGGGCCCAAAGTAGGGGTTGTTAAAATTTTGTACGTGTTAAATCTTGAAAATATTAGGGTTTAAACTAGTTTAATTTATTTCTGCGGCTTTTCATTTATACCTGACCTAACGCGCCCTATCTCTAATTAGAAACTACTGGAAAATTTTTCACACTATGAAAATGAAGCACATAGAAAAAGTTTCATCTCATCTCATCTCATCTCATCTCATCTCAACTATTGATACTTAACATAACTGAAACTAAAAATAAGCATATTCTAGCATAACCATAATGTCTAAGAAATCCTCCAGTAAAACAGACTCCGTAACCGTTGATGACACGGCAAATATCGTACAGGACGAGGAGGTATTACCACCACCACCACCAAAATTTGCTCCTCGAACAGATATGACACGGGTCGTCGGGAACATTTATTTAAGTGGTATTCAGCCAATCGTCGAACATGCCCCATTAAAGGCCCAGTATAACATCACACATATTTTATCTGTTATTAAATTTAATACATTACCAGAATACCTAGTCAGAAAGGGCTATACTCTGAAAAATATTCCAATCGATGATAATAACACAGAAGACATTTTACAATATTTCAACGAAACTAATAAATTTATCGATCATTGTTTATTTCCAAATGAAATCGAGTACTCTCCAGACTTGGTCGATTTCAAGAAGAAACCTCAACGTGGTTCCATTTTGATCCATTGTCAAGCAGGTATCTCCAGATCCGTATCATTCATCATCGCCTATTTAATGTACCGTTATAAGCTTACGTTGACCCAATCACTCTATGCCATTAAACGTAAACAGAATAATATTGAACCAAATGAAAACTTTATGGAACAATTAGCCATCTTTGAAAAGATGAAATCTCCAGGAAATATTGATTATAATCAAAATAAACTTTATAAGGTATGGAAATTAGCAAATTTATCACTTCAAGAGACATATGAAATTAATGATAATTTCTATGAATCATCATCAACAACAACAGTTGAAGATACCAAGAAGGATGTATCTTTAGTAAGATGTAAGAAATGTAGACATCAATTAGCACTTTCCACAAACTTCATTGAGCATACTCCACCAAGCAAGGAATCATCCGAAGGTCATTTCATTAGAAAAGCAGCAAACTCAAATAGAATTATCGATATTCAAGAGTCTCAATCAACTTGTTCCCATTATTTCATTGAACCTTTAAGTTGGATGAAGCAAGAATTATCTAAACAAGAATTAGAAGGTAAATTTTTCTGTCCAAATTGTCAATTTAAAATTGGTGCTTATAATTGGAAAGGTTCAAGATGCAGTTGTGGTAAATGGATCACACCAGCGATTCATTTACAAACTAATAAGGTCGATCAGTTTTCGGTAAACAAAACTAAACTACCTAATATTATTCACTTTAAGAAATAATATTATTAAGATAGAGTATAACGTCAGACAAATTGTATATTAATAAGTATGTGTGTAACTCTAATAATAATAATAAAGCAATACATAATATATATGATATTTATTAGCTATCTATGGCTAAATTCTACGTTTTAAATTATAACAATGCAAAGAATGACAACGGATAAGTAACTTCAATAGGATATTGTATCATCTTCCTTAATTTCGCCACTAAAATACTCTTCCTCCTCTTCCACCTCTACACCATTTTCTTCCAACTCTCTTAGAAAAGACGTATTTTGATCAGGGCCTTGTTCAATATAATTATCTGCTCTCGATACTCCATGTTCCTCATCATCACAGTAATTTTCTTCCGTTGGATATTCATAGCCATCTTCAGATCCGATATTTATATCATCAACTTCATCATAGTAATAATCGTCCTCTTCTTGTTCCTCAAATTCCAGTTCTTCTCTTCCTGTTTCATGCTCCCCAACCTCGTGTTGTTGATTATTTATTCCTTCAGTATATGTTTCATGAAATTGAAAGTTTCTTTGTTGGCTATTCTCATTCTGGTTCTCGTTCTCGTCTTGGATAGCATAAAGATCACCATTATTAAAATTTTGTTGGTTTGCAATAAAAGGTGATATTTCATTTTCAATTGTATTACCTGATCTAGAATGCAAAACCTTTGTTGCAAAATCATTCCTAGTAGTTCTTCTACTCTTCGTATTAAATCCAATGGGTCTTAACGATCCATCTGAGCCTAAATTTCGAATATTGTCAAACCGTTTAGTTTTGGTCTCTATTTCATTGTAAACAGTATCAATTCTACCCGTCCTCGGATCTCTGATTATATATTTCGGCTCTAAATGAACTGCATCGTAAGATGATAATGTAGGTAATTCGCTCATATATGACTTGGTTGAATCATTTATATATGGTTCATTTTGCTGCCGTATTTGATTGCTCTGAAATGCTGTAAATTGCGGCAGATGGGAACTGTCCTTATGTGATTTGTTATCAAGAGATTCTTTTATATATTGGAATATTGATAAATTTGACAGAGAACTATAACCTATGCTATTCATATTTGTGCAGGACAAGGGTGTATCTTTTTACTTGGTATAATATTTTTCAAATAACTGCTCCATTCTTGTTGTATAAGTGTTTCGATTTTTATTTGTTTTTATTTTTTTAATCTTTTCGTGTTTTAATTTTTATTATTTTAGATAGGGTATATAAAATAGCAAAATTATGGAAGGAAGAGGGAAATTTGAGATTCCGTACGTTGATTTATTACCCCATTTAATATATTGTACAAACTCACCAAATTTCATTTTCAAATTATCGTTAATAAAATAATTAATATTATATTTTCGTAGTGTACAGTGATATATATATATATATATTATTATGTTTACTTACATAATCTCTTTATCATGTTATGTGAATCATCTTCCACCCATTCTCTTAATCTCTTTTGAGATGCGATAATTTCCACAAAGCCTTTCAATAACTCTTCATTATTTACTTTTTGCTCTTGCAAAATTAGTTTTCTCTTTAACTTTTTACTGTTCTTCTCGACATCCCCAGACATCAAATCAATATCACCTAAACTTCTTTGAATTTTCAAACCATGTAATTCAAGGTTTGAAAGCGCACCAAACCTAGTTATTAAACCCGAACCACCATTATCAATTCTTTGAATATTATAGCATATAGAATTTATCATGGAATTCATATTTGCGTTCAAATATGGTAAATTAGATAAATTAGACAACCATTCAATAACACCCCGTGTCTTTAATAAATTAATATCTTCCCCACTCTTCAACCCATTTTCCAAAGTATTCAAAACCCAAGATAATTGTGCATAATAATGCTCAAAATTAATATCTGGATTTTGAGGAGATATTAACTCTTGTAGCATTGGAATATCGTGAGAACGAATTAATGGGCCACTCAGTACCCAACGGTACGCCTTTTCATAAAGTGGTGTTGTTGGACGTAATAATACATCAAAAATACGGGAAACTGAAAATATAATAATTGGAGCTACAGCATTCTTTTCCTTTTCATTATTGTTTCCAAATGTGTATACAATCTTTTTCAACAAAATTTTGAAAATATTATCATCTTTAAATTGTTGATGGTGCTCAAGCGAATACAGCATTTCGGTTAATAATGATAATGAAATTCTAGAAACGTCCAAGTTACGATCGCTTAATGCACAAACAATAAATTGTAACAGCCCCGACATTAAAAATTTCTGAACAACTAAGACATTTTTTACAACATTCCTGCTCTCCTCTGTAGTTTTTGCACCGTACTTGACTAATTCATTATTGTGGATACAAACCAATACCAAAAACAAAGGATCGTATATTGTTCCACATTCCCCATCATGTAATAGTAATTGGGTATCTTTGAAGTATTTATTGAATTTACTCCATAATTCAACATTAGTTTTATTTTTCTTCATACTAGGGATACGTGGCCTTTCAATCCTGTAATTTTTAATTGAATTTCTAATATAATCTTTTCTTAAAGTTAAAATAAAACCTTCTTTCTCTAGTTTCATTAATTTTGTCATTCCAATTAGATCTGTCATTTCTTCTTCGTTGCTCTCTAAGAAATCCCAAGTATATATGCTATTAGTCCATGTTATTGATGTTTTCGATTCAATAGTTTCTAACATTTGCAAAATCATTCTATCAATAGAGGAAATCGTCCCAGAATAAAATTCTAGTAGTTTTTGTTGAACTGTTAGGTTAGAGCTTGACGCTGAATCCATATTGAAAAGATTATATAAACATAACATGCATAAATAACGAATATACTCTGAAGAGTCACTGCTATTTAACAATGGACTGCTTTCATTACTTAGAATGAATTGAACCATTTTATTACTCTTAATAGTCTTAGAATCACCACCTAACACTAATAATACCATATACTCCATCACATCAACATTGTTAATCCATATTCCACTGAGGACAACTTCTAGTTGAGAATTTAAAGTCTTGCAATTAACTTTATCCCAGATGTTGATCTCCTTGATTAGAGTTTTAAAATCTTGCAGGACTAAATTATATTTTGTAGTCATCTGAGTACAATCAGATAATATTCTTGTGATGTAAAGTGTCATCTTGCCTAGCCATCTTATGATAAATTCCTCATCGAATTTATTAATCGAAACTACAATTTGGATAACCAAGTCACTGAACTTATGGGTGTACTCGGTAGTAATATAATATAATATATCATTATTTTGGTCTTCAGTTAAATATTTTTGGCCGCAGAGGACAAACAATTTCATACATTTAATGAAATCATCACCAGATAACATCTTAAAACCACCATATGCTTTAATAACCAAAGCTTGGACAAATGATTCAATAAAGTCATTCTCATCGACAAATTTAGAAACCCCAATGGCAATACATGTTGCAATAGCCATGTCTGTGATTTCTTCTAAATGTGAAATAATATCTTTAACTATAAAATAGTCAGAGCCAAGGAAGCATTGTAATACTGGACAGTAAACTGCGTTCTTTAGAATCAATGATAAGAAAATTTCTGAGTTAAATGAATTAATTCTATTGGATTTCAAAAATTTACCGATAAATTCTTGAATTTTCCCAGAATGGTTTGTACTTAATAATTTCTGAATTAATTTAAATTCTATGTTATATTCTGGCTCTTTGTATACTTTTTCAAGCATCGAAATCACTGTATGCTCAGAAAATTGAAATTCTGAGGACAACAACGCTAGAATATGTTCCGCTTTCAAGTATCCTGATAAAATGGCAATAAATGAATTCAAAGAGGAAAGTTTTGTGGCCTTTTTTAGTGAAATAATATCACTTGTCCACTTAAATGCAAAATCACTAAACTCTTCAGTAACTTCAGAACATTCCAGTTGCTGAAACCCAACATTGTCTCTTGATATTTGTATTAATGCTTGCAAAATTAAAAGACATTTTTCCTTAGTCGAATCATCAGTTTCAACTGAACATATTTCATCAAACAATGACCTATAAATCTTTGGAATCAAAATTTTAAAGGAATTATCACTTAATGTGTAACCTGCAATATTTGATGATAACTCATCTACAATAAGTTTAAAATCATTGTTAAACGTGACCATCTGATCCTTTGCTATCTGCTTTAATCTAAATATCAAACCAATCACATCTAATTCACTAATAGGAATTCTTGTGTTATTTTTCATTTTAGAATAAGGCAAAACAGTAATATATTGAAAATATGAAAAACTAGTGTTACTTCCTAGTAAAAACTTGTTATCATTCAATGCGTTGATATCATAATTTGAAAAGTTTAAGTAGACATTAACATAATCACTTGGGAGTTCCTTAAAGTATTTCTGCACCACATCTTTAGTTCCTAAAGCGGATTCACCAATAATAGTCATATTTCTTAATAAGATACAGATCCACTTACTAATTACATTAATACTTGTGTCCTTTTCGACGAATTTCCACTGTTCGGCTAAAGCCATAATAAATGGAGAGACTTGACCGTGATTTTGCGCCATATCAACGTACTTATATGGTGTTTTTACACAACGGGAAATACTTTGGTCGATAAGTTTCCATATTTTGGTCAATTCCTCGATATTATTTTCCTCTTGTGAAAAGAGTATAATTTGCAAACTGTTGGTTAATGCTTCCATTGGAGAAACCAATAAATTGTTATTAAATATAACCGTCCCATGTAACAATTGGCTTAATAACTTACTAATTTTAAAAGACATCACTGCAGTTGAATTTTTAGATGATGCTAATTTTAATAACGAAGTGAATAATGAATGTTCATTGGATGTTGAATTCCACCATCTCATTTGAGTTCCATTGAATTCTTGGTATTGTAAGAAGTTATCTAAAATTGCTAAATCCATACCAGAAAATGAAGTCATTTGCATTATATCAATGTAGATGTTTGGTGAGGGTAAGGTCACTGAAAAAAAGTTAGGAAAGTATTTACTATAATATCTCAGGATGACTGTTAATGACAATGTTAGAATTTTATTTTCTTTTTGATCAGAGTACAAATGAGTCAACGAGGATGTAAAGGTTGCTAATTCTGGGATACTTGAGAGAAATGTGTTACTTATGGCCACCTTAGCGGAATCCCATCCTTTTTCAGTATATAATTTTAAAATTTTTTCTAGTTTTTTAAATGCAAACACTATCAGTTGGCATGCTAATTGAGAAATAATTAACGATTCATGTTGTAACGCCTTTGTTAAGGAAGACTTTGTAACAGATGATGGAATTATATTTTCAATTACTAGCTTCTGGTCTGGAACCATGTCAGTTTGTGTAGTTTGAATAAAATGAGGAATTTCAATATTAATGATTCTTCCTAATAACATAGTCATACTGAACCAATAGGATGTCATTTTTGGATCATGTGAACCTAATGATGCTAAATATGCACAATATGGGGCGACTAATTCCGGTGTGTGCTTTAAGACTTGAATGGTTGTAGTAGCTTGAAGTTCATCTTCCCATGGTTTAAAAATTCTTAACATATTATATAATAATTTGTTATGAATTTTAAATTCTGTTTGGTGAATTGTGATTGGGACACCTGTGCTCATTCCACTGATTGGAGAAACATTGAACCAAACACAACTGTCTGGATATGCAATGCTTGACTCAGGTGTACTACCATAAGCTAAGAAAAATTCATTTACCCTTTTCACTAATTGCTTATTTGAAGAGTAGTAGAAGAAATGGATTTTTGAGAGAGCCAATTCGTTTAAAATCTTACATTTCGTCATTCTTTTAAATGTTTTTTCCTTTATGATACATTCCATAAACATATCAATTGTTCTTTCTATAAGCTCAAGAGAGTCGATTTTATCCATATATTTGAACCAATGTCCCATAATTTTAGTATGATCTACTAATATATCTCTTCTTAATAACGCTGGTGTCTTTTCTAGTAATAATATCCAAAAATCTATAAATGTTTCTCTCATAGATTTATAACTCTTTTTATTAGTTTGTACCGGCTCGTCTTTACCTTCTAATTCGGATTTACTTGGTGTCAGAATTCTTGGTAAGCTTGGTAAAGAGAGATCAAAATACGATATAAAATCTTCAATATGTTGAGAATCATTAAATAGAATCATTTCCTTGATTAATCGAATAGTTGGATTTGTTATTTGCGCACGCTGACTATTCAAACCTCTATAAAGAACATTCACATAACTAGTCAAAATCAATTTAATTAATTTACTACCGTGCTCCAAAGTTACTGGATTGGAACTTAAGTGTCTGAATGTTCTGGTTAATGTTGAAGTGGAATGAGATGTTTTTGAGTGGTTGTTAACTTTTGCGTAGTAGGACCATGTCTGAACGACTTGATTGGCAAATCCTTTTTGGAAAAATTGGATTATCTCATTGTAATTTTTAGCACCGTTTGTGTTTTCTAAATCAGCAATAAGTTTCTCTAAATTTTCTAAAATACCATTATCGACTTCATTGTTTTGAGTAAATTTATTCTTCCTGTTGGCATTTTTATCGTTGGACTGTTTCCCTCCAGATCTACCGTATTTGCTGTCCATAGTAGATTCTTATTTATCTGTATCTCCCTTATGTTAATAGACAATATTACCTAGGGATTTAAGTTAATATTAACTGAACTATCAATTATCTATATCAATTTGTGGACAAGCACTCTCTTCAAAAGTACTAAAATACTCGATGAGATGAGGTAGAAGTTTTTTTATAATTTTTCATTTACAAAATTTTTCATCTCGTGCCATATGATAAAAATAAGCGAACATATCAAAAACAAAGTAAGGTACATAATGGGATTATATTAAATGATATATATTTATGATAGCAATAGTATGGAGACTAAAGAAGTAGAGGCGTGAAATTAAAATGATTAGGGTATTTACTAGATCAGTTAATGCAGGATGTTTATTAAGAGTGAGTCATAGACTTTATTCTGTAAGTGCAGCATCAACTGCTTCACGGTCTAGGTTTGACAAGTCATTATTGAAACCGTTAGCTTGGGTTATCATATTTGGATCTCTAGTGACCCATGTTGTGGATAGAAGGAAAAGATTAGAAGACATGGAAAAACGGTATAAGTTGAAGATCGATATCTTGAATGATTTAATAGCGAAGGTTAAAGAAGGTAATACAAATATAAGTGATGAAGATGTGAAAGAAGAGTTAAACCTTGTAAATAGGATGTTCGTTAAAGATAAGAGCTTAAATATGTCCGAAGTAGAATCTGTGATATCACAAAGTTTGGGTGTTTCCACAAAGACTAAAGCAAGTTATAATGATATGAAAGAAGAATCACTGGAAGATATTTGGAAAGGAATTATGGATGAAGTTAATGATAACAGTCCGCCCCTCAAAAATCCAATAGAAAACATTCCAAAACCACAGAAGAAAGTATCGAGTGATAGAGATGGTATTGTTGTCGATCCACAAACTTTAAAAGAGTTAACTAAAAGAGAAAATGAAGAAAGATCCAATTTTACTCAAGATACATCGTTACATGTCATTGTTGAGAATCCTGGTGATTTAAGTAGTTCTACAAAATTTTTATAATCAGCAGAATTATTCAATAATACATAGTCCATAAAACATATATTCTAATTTAGTAAATAAAAGTAAAAAAAAATTAAAAGGCTTTAATAATTGTTACATGCTTATATTTTCATATTATCGAGACAGTTATACAATGTTAACTAAAATAATACATAGGCAAACGCTCTCAATGTCAAATAATAAAATAATATTAAGGTAACGTACCCCCATTTCGATTTGCACATCCGTTGTTTTCTTGATTATTATGGGAAGAAATTTCAGGTTCTGTTGCTTCTATACCTGTTGTAGTTGCAGGCCTCGGCTGAAGGTTAGTTTCATTGTTGCGAGCTTGTGATGGAGATGACATACTGCTTACAGACCTACTCATATTTAATTCATTTTTGTTGAATGAGTTTGTTTTCTTCATCATTTTTGGTGAAATGGAATTACGTGATTGACTATGATTCTTGGCAGCAGTTGCGTTATTATTCTTAGAATTGCTGTTACCAATTATTTTAGGTTGTGATGTAATTCCTGATAGAGGAGATTGCTGATGCTTTGGTGAATATTGTGTTCTAATGTCTACTGACTTATTATTTTGACTTTGCAAGTCTCCTGATCTTGGTGACCTAGCATCTTCACTGTCAGTGTAATATGATTGGTTAGGAATTTGACTTCCAGGAACATCGAGGTTTCCTCCGTCAGTGTAATCATTAGAATAAGTGCTGTTCTTTTCAAAAGTTTGTATCTTTCCAGACGTTGACGATATTGGCGATACGTGTTTAAAATTGGGGTTATTGCTGTTGTTACTTCCTGAGTTTTGGTTTCTTCTCTGTGATAGAATACCTGAGTCTCCATGTAAATCAGACATAGAGTCAAATAACTCAGAAGAAAAGTTTTTAATTTGATTCAATGAAGATTCTTGGTCTGTCGTAGGTTGCGAAGTTGATTGTCCCGGTTGGAATGGCTGACGTTGTTTAAATATTTGAGATTGAGATAAGTTTGGCTGTCTGAATTCTGACGGCTGTTGCGGATGTTGTTGTAAATGCTGTTGCGGATGTTGTTGTAAATGCTGTTGCTGAGATTGTGCTTGTAGCTGAGTAAATGGTTCGTCGTCAGTTAATAAACCTGGTGTTTGTGCTAATAGCATATGTATATTATTTAAAACATTTTTTAATTTTTCAAAAGTCTTTGACCTAACTCTAAGAATCCAAATATAATTTCGCATTAAATCTCTAAATAAGAGAGATTCTTCTTTAGTTGGTGCTGTGACATAAAGCAACGCGGCAAATATACCAATTAACATAAGGTTACCTGTTGAACAAGAATACCAAAACGCATTGATATGTTCAACCTTAAGATCACCAACAAATTCAATCGCTGCTACTAGTCTAGTTCTTGCTGCTGTACGACAAACATTTACTAATTCCTTCGGAGTTCTTGAAGTAAGAGAAGAAATAATTCTTCTATGTAATGTTATCTCAGCCGCGAAGTATGTTAGTGTTAAAGTAGCATTTGAGTTAAATTTCTTCGGTTTAAAATTATTCATTGATAATTGAGGTGGCAATGAGTGATACCATTCCCTTAGTTTCAATTGTAACGGTTTGGCTAATTTTAATACTTGTTCAATATTTGTGTCTACATGAATAGCTCCTTGTGTGTAAAAAGTATCCATCATTTCACCAACGATAATGCTTAGAGAAATCATCTGTTGGAACATTAAATTTCCATTATAATAGTCCTCTTTTGACAAAGATATATCAAAGAGTGTAAGATTTCCTGTTCCAATATTGAATGTTGAAGATCTAGAAGGCTGGTTAGTTGGATTTGGTATGTTATTGACCGTATTATTACTAAGTATACTATCAGGAACATTTAAGGAGTTGGATTGATTTGAATCATTATCACTGAGTGAATCTATTACAGGAGAATTAATTGGAAAGTCATCCCTACGTAATATATCAACCATCCAGTTTCTACCCAAGATTAAATGAGAATGACGTCCCTCGATGAGTGCGGTCCATTTATCCATTGACCAAACAGCCCATGCTAGCCTTTTACGCAAATCCTTTTCCCATTTCGGTAATTTCCAATCATGGCAGCTCACTCCTAATCCCAAATCTTCTGCTAAGGCTACAACGTTGGAGCATAGGACCCAATTATTAGGTGCTTCACTTCTGCATTGTAAAATTAATAACCCTGTTTGTATCATGCTTAGTTTTGGTCTTTCAATTCTATCGAAGAATGTTTTAAATGCAATATCGTTCAATGTTTCTACGACATCCGGTTTAGTAAAGCCTATTAATTTTGGATGGAAATCCCACCATTGCAAGGCTAGAGAGTATATAGAGGCTAACAGTGGTGCAGTTAATTCTTTATAAGACCTTGAATATTTCTCTAAAAAGACACGTTCATGTAGGATTGGGAAATAAGGATGGATTAATTTAAAGAAAATTTCAACAAGGATCTTTCCATGTGGATAAACTAATCTTTCCACGGTGTCTACCTGTTGTTCTTGTTCTACATATAATTTTTCATTGAAATCATCCCTTAGGAGAAATTGTACTTTTGGTGCTACTTTTCTTAATGATAAAGATTTTGAAATTTGAATCTGATCTATATTATCCAGCTTAATTCTGTTTATCAAATTGATATCATATATAGAGGTTGCACCTACATAGAATGACGATCTTGGGTACTGAATTTGCGGTTGTTGTTGTAGTATTTGACGCTGTTTTTGCGTAGAATTTTGATGTGATCCTTTCACATGTTGTTGGTAGTATGTGTTTGTTGTTTGAGTTCCATTATTCGTAAGTATTGTACCAGGAGAAACACCTTCATACTGTTGATTACCAGATGTTGTAGACATTGAACTGTTTAATGATTGTAAAAAATTTGTATAATATTGTGAATTGTTTTCTGCATTATCTGATGCCTTGGTTCTTTTAATGTTAATATCATGTCCATCACTGTTACTATCATTTGTCCGTTTTAAACCATCATCTAATGATGGTCTAATACTACTAATACTCTTCTTATTATTTGCAGTTATTTGTGGATCATTAAATGTACATTTTAATTTTTTAGTTTCACACTCTAAACAATTGCCTAAGTCAGGCACGTAAACACATGGAGTATTGTTTCTCATACAAAAATCACAATATTTTCTATGACTAGAGTAACTTGGTTGTAAATTGGATCTCGTATATGAGCTTGATGCAGATGTAGGTGTACTATCGTTGGATTTTCCCAATACTTTCTGATAATGTTGTAATAGCATATCTAAGTTTTCTTTGCCATTTTGTGTAATTGAATCACTTGCCTTTATTTTTGGCATAACCTCATTAGTTTGTTTTGTAACCGACTTTTGGCTACTTTTATTTAGACTATTCTCATTTGAATTAGTATTTGATTGTTGTGAGAGCATATGAGAGTTGTCATTTGCTAAATTTTGCAACAATGTTGAATAATTATCTGCAAAATTCAATAGATCATGATTTCCATTTCCATTTCCATCTGATGTAGAATCACTAACTTTATTCTGGCCAATTCTGGTATTGTTATCAGTCGTAATTGTTTCTGTATTTGTAGTATTGCTATTGTTATTGTTCATACCAGATGGGGATCCAGATAACGAATGCTTGATATCCTGTGGACTCGTTACAGAAGACACTTCTTTGGGAAGTCTTGAATCCTTTTCCTGGCTAATCACTGGCGTATCTTTGTCATTGTTACTTGAAGAATTCCATAGTTCATTATTATAGTTCTTTGACATTGCCTACTTTTCTAATATAGAAACGAAATCAGATAACGAAAAAACGAATAAAAAACTGCTTATAAGATTCAAATAATCTTGAGTCGGGAGTTCCTAGGGATCTAATACCGTCGATCGTAGCGCTTTTTAATACTATGACAGACTTTTGTATCTTATCGTAGCTGCCATTCAAATGTGATCAACTCTGCATCTCGTCAGTATCAGCAATTTTTAAAATTAAGTTTTTGCATACCTTTACACGAAACGGCAAAAGTTTATTCAAATTGCGCGTTGTTGATACAAATTACCCGGATTATAGTCACCGTTCTATGTGATATGGGGTTTTCGTGTGTCTAGGAATTGGCTTATGTATAAAGGGACTAGTAGTGAGTGAATATGCTTGTAGTAATAGTATATCTTACCTATTAGTTATTTAGTTTATGATCTTTGTTGGGTTTGAATGCTTTGGTTTACTTCGCCATGTATTTGTGAAGTGATATTCTAATCTGTAGAACAGAGCCGTTTTTAATGAAGGCATGTGCATATGAACAATGATCCTAGGACGAAATGTATTATTTTATATTATCAAGCTTATGGTTAGCGGGGTACTCGTCTATAGTCTGTAATAAACGCTATGAATAGGTGTATGAGGCAACTAGAGAAAATTTAGCATGTATAATCATCATTGGCACCAAACTAAGGTACATCTAGAAGAGCACTTCTTTGACATATGTATAAGCAGAAGATATTTATACCTTTTCACGTTCTAGAGTTCTGTTTGACAGTAGTTCCTGAAAAATATACATTCACTACTTGTACTACTAGCATTAATACTAACTGCGGTAGCCTGCTTGTATTTTTACGTTGTTCTTCATCTTGAGGGTCCTGTGGAATCTGTCAAAAGCAAATAAATATAAATATTTAGGATAAGCTCAACCAAGATTGTGCCATGTATGGACACTCCTAGCAACCTTCCATCAACAGTTTCAGTTTCCGTCACTATAAAAACAAGGGCTCCTCTGGTCGAAGTGTTATTTATATTATATTTTGTTCCCGCGAATCGATGAGATTGAAATTTTTGGAATTGAAACTGAAAGTTTTAAATTACAGAAAATATCAGGAAGACATATTGAAGACAGGAGTACAGTTTATGATTATTTGGCTAGGGTGCGATTAGGGAAGGTAATGAGCAGTAGAAATATGAGCAACAATTCAGAAAATTGGAAAGAGGCTAAAGACCGCAGTGGAAGGGTATACTATTATAATGTTTTAACGAAACAATCTAGTTGGGATAAACCTGTTGAATTAAAATCATCCAGTGTTTTAAAGACTACCAACGCTAGCACTACAGCAAATAATGAGAATTCTGAGTGGAAAGAAGCTAAAACAGATAATGGGAAAGTATACTACTATAATGCAGTGACAAAAGAATCAAGATGGTCCTTACCGAAGGGTGTATCATTAGGCATTATACCAAAACAAAAAGTTATACATCAAGCAGAGAAACAACAACAACAACAACAATCAAATCTGTATGAAAATAAAGGTGATAATATAGATAAAAATGACAATAAAATTAAAGATACTACCATTGATTATACTGTTCAAGTAGACGAAGAAGAAAAAGAATACATTAATCAATCTAAGCTGCTAAATATTACCAATAAAACCAAAGATGAGGCTGAGAAAGTTTTTATAGAAATGTTACGGGATAATCAAGTGGATGCAACATGGTCATTCAATAAAATCATATCAGAGTTAGGTACTAAAGATCCGAGATACTGGTTAATCGACAATGATGCATTATGGAAAAAGCTTATCTTTGAAAAATACCTTTCAAACAGAACTGAGGATCAACTGTTAAAAGAGCATACAGAAATTAATAAATTTCAAGAAGCTTTTTGGGAAATGTTAGAGGCAAAACAAGATAGAATATTATATTACACAAGATGGCCAACAGCCAGGAGATTGATATCAGAAGAACCAATCTATAAGCATTCTGTGGTCAATGAACATATTAAAAAGAAATGCTTTCTAGAGTATATTAACACGTTAAAAACTAAACACGATACCGAACAACAAGCATTAAAAGAGCAAGCATTAAACGAATTACGGGATTATCTGAATAGCGTACTCACCAGCACAACAACAGAAAAAGCTACATACAAAGCACCAATGACATGGACTCATTTGCAAAATAACTATTTATTCGAAAAAAATAAAAGATACATGGCCAACAAGCATTTTGAAACCTTAACTCATGAAGATGTACTCACTGAATATATTAAAATTGTTGAAGAGTTGGAAAGCCGTATGAACCATGACATAACATTGTTGGAAGAAAAAAATTACACTAAAGATCGAGTCGCTAGGGATAATTTTAAAAAGTTATTGCACAGAAACGATATAAATTTAGTAATTAGGTCAAATTCAAAATGGTCGGATATTTATCCATATATCAAGAGCGAAACTGCACTTCTAGATTTAGTGGGTAGAAATGGTTCAAATCCAATAGATATATTTCTAGATCTTGTAGAAGAAAAATATATTACCATAAGTGGACAAAGATCAATAGCGCAACAAGCCCTAATTGATTCAAGTTTTCAATGGCATGATATTGATAACGATAATGAAATTAATCGTCGTAATATCAAACAAATATTGGTTAAAAATACAAAATTAAAGGACATAGATGAAAAAGATATTGATATAATTATTTCTCAAATTATTAAAGCTAAAGATGATAAAGAAAAAGAAAAGGTAGAAATAGAAATGTATAGAGAAGAACAACGAAAAGAATTTTTCAAAAGAATGCTATTAAGATATTATAAAACGACAAAGACATTACCAACTACATGGGAAGATTCACAAAAGTATTTTATAGACACAATTGAATACAAGGAGTTAGATGAGAACGAGGAAACAAAAATCAAAATATTCGAATCTGTCAAAGTTGAGATGAACCACATTCAATCACACAAAGAAGTTCCTGTTGTATCGGTAGTAAGCGCAAAGAGAAAACTGAATGAAACTCTTGACTATTGAACAAAGTATTAAAAAGTGTGTACTTTATTATTTACATGCATATATAATCATACTTATTTTAACTACCAATTAATTTTGGTAATATCTCCAAAGCACCATTCCAAAATTGACTGAACTGTGCGATTTCTGTTTTGGAACTCCTTTAAAACTCTTAGATACCATCATTAAAACCGATATTTTCTTGTATAACAACTTGTTCATGATAGACCTTCTAGAAATACATTAGCAAGTTTGACTTCAGAGTGTATCACCTTATTAATATTAGTTAAATCCAAAAATGCTAATAGTGTATGATTAGTGTTACGTAATATGAAATTTCACAGTGGTCTTTCGAATATGTTAATAAAATCAATTTATGGTATTTGTTGGTTTCATGAAAAAATAGTGATTCTTCGAAAATACGTCTAATTATATATAACGATAAAGCATTTTGTCATGTAGGAGAATTAAGTTACAAACTACTTTCATATGTACCCTTGATAAACGTATTTGATAATATAGACCTTATTAATTCTAATTATAGCCAAAAGTGCTTGACTTAAAAATGGTTTGGTAAGGTAATATTAATATTCGGTGGCTCAGTATCAGTTTCATCAGTTATTGTTAAAACTTCGCTAACGTTATACTATTCAATATGTTCTTGTCTAAAAAGCGACAAAAGTAACTTTTCATAAACGTGTAACCTTCTAGTAGTAGCGAAGTGGAAGGATGGATTATGTTTCTAAGAGGTTGAGCATTCTGTGATAGGTAAATAGTATAAAAATCATGTCTATTCTCCTCTATCAAATAGTACATGACCTACATTACCGATCCAGATATATATTCCAAGAACAGAGTTATGAGAATCCTAGTAATAAGAAATTTGTATGTACATATGGCATACTTCAATATAATAACACTAGGAGTTGACTGTCGTCTTTGTCTAATCTGATTTGTAGCCAGGAAATTTTGTTATCAGCTAGTAATAATACCATTCCTTGCCTTACCCATCCTCAGATAACCCATGTATTAATAGTAATTAAATATAGTACCATTATATTTTGCCTTGTTCTCGACAGGAGGTGCCAAGATTTATACTAATATAGTTTATTTCTTTAATATATTCACACTGCTGTTTCTGCAATTACCATCCAATATCATAAAAATATATCTTTACTTTAGCATGCCTCTAACAATATTCCCAGGTAATACTGAACCAAATATCTTATTTCTCCACTCTACCCTTCTCTTTTCCAATTTATCACACTCTTGTGTCCTCACTTTATCTATCAACTCACTACTTTATCACCGGTGATTTCTGTTTCAGGGCACAATTTTGTATTTCCAACGGAAACAAACTGCAAATGGCACGAATTTCCCTTTTCCTGCAAATGGAACAACTTTTTAGTGATTAGAGTGTTTGAACAGCTCCATAAAGAGATTAAGAGTGTACCGTTTACAGTTTTTACGTTTGGATCGGTATTGTTTGGGTAGGCACTGTTTCTATACATTGTTCAGGACCATATTGTATTATTATCTGGGTGTTCCATACTAGTTTTAGCTAAGTATTATTTACGTTTCACACTAAGTGGCAACTGGAAAAGTATTCCACACAAGAGAAATAATGTCCAGGAATACACAAGGTATTCTAAATTCCAAACCTATTATACCACAGGGTATTGGGTCTGTAGATTCCAGAACAACAAAAATTACCTCTGTTTCGATGAATTCCACTGGATCAGAGAGCAATGAAAGTATTAGTTTTAAAATTGAGAAATTTCCAGAAACAAAGTATACACCATGTGTATCTTTTCGTATACCTGAAACAGAATCTCCTTCACACCATCGATATTCGATAAGTTGTCAGCCAAATAAAGAGCGTAACAAGGTATCTGAAAAAGCTTCAATGAATGACGATTCTAAGAAAATCAATGGTACATCATCAGATGTCGAAGAAAAATATTGTGCTGTTGATATGCCAGGTGATTTTATATATCTGGACAAAACTCCAATGGAGTTAGCAAAAGGTCAGGTAAACACTGAAAAAGCTTCTGTACCAGCATCTCCTACTACTTCTATTCCTAGCACTCCTTCTACTTCCGAACCTAAGGTCATATTCAAGAGGAGGCAATCTATCTCACAACAATCACAAATTCCATTTACCGAGTTCTTTCAGTGTAAGGACGATAAAAAATTTCATATATTAATTGGTGCTACTGGATCTGTGGCCACGATAAAGATCCCATTCATTATAGACAAACTTTTCAAAATTTATACACCGGAAAAGATCTCTATCCAATTAATTCTTACTACCCCAGCACAACACTTCCTTAACAATTTAAAAATATCCCCACTAGTAAAGATATGGACCGATGATGATGCAATAGCTGATTGTCAATCAGATACCGTTCTGTATCATGAATTGAGGCGGTGGGCTGATATCTTTTTGATCGCACCACTATCAGCTAACTCGTTAGCAAAGTTGGCCAATGGTATATGTGATAATTTGTTGACTAGTGTATTTAGAGATTGGTCTGATAAGGTTCAAGCAACAACAACACCGATTTTGGTTGCACCAGCCATGAACACGTTTATGTATATCAATCCGATGACGAGAAAACATTTGCTTGCGATTAGAGAAAACTTCCCGTATGTTGAAGTTTTAAAACCTGTAGAGAAGGTACTAATCTGTGGTGACATTGGTATGGGAGGGATGAGAGATTGGAATGATATTGTGGAAATTGTACGGTTTAAAATTAAGGAGATACATAGGATGAGAAATGAAGATGACGCAGATAAAGAGGACCAAGAAGATGCAATAGGGAAAGAGATTTTAAATAGTAATGAAGACGATGATGAAGAAGACGATGACGACGACGACGACGACGACGACGATGATAATGCGGATGATTCAGTTAATGGCAATGATGGTGATGATGATGATGATGACGACGATGACGACGATGACGACGATGACGACTGTGATAGTTCAAGTATATTGGAATTGAGTAATCGTGGTAATGTCGATCGAAGCACAAATGGAGGCATACAACAATCACACTTTTTACACAGAAAATTGTAATATTTGCGTTGTGAAAGTTATTCAAAGTTTGTAATTTTTATGTAATGTTATAAAGTAAGTTGAGCATTATTCTACTTTGTAAAGTGAGATGCAGTTACAGCGTATGCTTCCTTGTATTCCTGCAACCGTCTCTCCACTTGCTACTATCCAATCTTACTATTCTTGAGATATCACGTACTAGTATTTGAAATTCCTAGTCGATAACTATGATCTTGAACCCAGCCAAACCTCAAAATCAACCAGATATATTTCTAAACCAAATTCCCAAACACATAACATACAAATTCCAAATAACACACTCTGATTGAATGACTTCTGTCACAAATACCATACTTTTTAAACAGTTTATTACTCAATTTGACTGCGGTGTACCGCTGTTATCTAATATCACTACGTACGAGCTACACACCGATTCCCCCACTTGCAATCTCGTTGTTGAACGAAAACAGAAAGAACAAACAAGCAACAACGAAGAACGTGAACAAGAACAAAGAACAAGAAAGAACAGGACAGTTGGATGATTCAAAGATAGGGAAAGTTTTTGTACCCCTGGTATTGATTCAAGAGCATATCTTATACATTTTAATAGAGTATTATCTTTAAATCTAGTAAACAAGCAAGTTCATACACTAGTTCTCTACATCACAATTTCAATCCAATAATGTCTTTCTTAGGTTTCGGTAACGCTCAACAGCAATTAACATCTGAACAAAAGATCAAGTCTGCTGAAACTGAATTAGATTTAGTCACTGATATGTTTAATAAATTAGTCGACAACTGTCACAAGAAGTGTATTTCTACATCATACTCAGAAGGTACATTGAACAAGAACGAATCCAACTGTTTAGATAGATGTGTAGCGAAATACTTTGAAACTAATTTGAAGGTTGGTGAAAACATGCAACAAATGGGTCAAACTTTCACTGGTGCTGGTAGTAAAGTATAAGCAAAACAATCATGGTATGCTGTATATACAAGAAACTCCATTTGTTTCGTATTATTTTTATCACTTTGTATTTAAACTATATTATTAATTAACTACTGTTTAATGGCCATGTATATATATATAATATTAATCGTTAATAATAATAATAATCTCAATTCTATTTGACCTTCATTCTAGGCACAACGAATAGTTTTATAGCAAAATATGGTCAATTGTCTAGAGACATATTGATTAACTCATTGTAATTCATTTGTTTCAAGAAATAAATTAATCCACGCACAATACCAAATATTATACCCGTTACATTTTGAGGTGACCTCTGCATTCTTCGAGAAACTGTAGCTTTCTTATCCATTGTGCGGCGTTTTGTATGTTCATGTAAAAAAATACATCAAGAAGAAACGAAACCCTATGAAACTAGATAAAACTAAAATATATATCCCATTTCATTTTATTCAAATATTTCAGTCTTGTTTCAGATCTTATTTAAAAAATAAAGAATTGTATATTACAATATTTATTACTTTTATATTATTTTATCGTCATTTTAACACACTTCGACGCCTCCTAATTAGCTAATATAAACTGAAATATTTCATATATATATAGTACAAGTTCTACTAATATGGGTTGTACAGTAAGTTCGCAGATACCTGAAAGTCAGGGACAGGAAAACGATCCATTCCTTCAAAGCCAAAGAGCAAATGATATTATAGAACAATCCCTCCAATTGGGTAAACAAAAGGACAAAAATGAAATCAAGTTATTGTTATTAGGTGCTGGGGAGTCAGGTAAATCAACCGTCCTTAAACAATTGAAATTATTACATCAAGGTGGATTTACGCACCAAGAAAGATTACAGTATTCTCAGGTAATTTGGGCTGACGCTATCCAATCGATGAAGATTTTGATTATACAAGCAAGAAAATTGGGAATTAAATTAGATTGTGAGGATCCAGTGAACTATAAGGAATTGTTCGAGTGTAAGAGAACTCTGTTAAATTCAAAGGCTTTGGACTTTGTGGATGCTAGTGTTGCTGGAGGATCTGAGTTTCTTAACGATTATGTATTGAAATACTCAGAAAGGTATGAGACAAAGAGACGTATTTTAAGTACTGGGAAAGCAAAAGCATTTGGTGAAGATCATACAAATGACAATAGTGAAGCTTGTAATTATAAGAAGAAGAATATTGATGATGAAAATAGTCAATATCAAGAGGAAAAGATCGTTGATGAATCTATATTAAAGTTAAATTTAAATGAGATTTCCAAAAATTTAAATGAACCAGGTGATGAAAGAATGTTTGTAGATAAGAAGCCAGAAACGAAGAGAAGTAAAGTAACTCCGAAGGCAGATATTGCCAAGGCACTGAAGCTGCTCTGGAAAAACGATAAAGGTATTAAACAATGTTTCACTAGATCAAATGAATTTCAATTGGAAGGTTCAGCAGCTTACTATTTTGATAATATTGAAAATTTTGCGGATCCAAAATATATATGTTCTGATGAAGATATCTTAAGAGGCCGTATAAAGACTACAGGTATCACCGAAAATGAATTTAATATTGGATCGAAGAAATTCAAAGTTCTTGATGCTGGAGGCCAAAGATCAGAACGAAAGAAATGGATTCATAGCTTTGAAGGTATAACAGCAGTTCTCTTTGTTTTGGCAATGAGTGAATACGATCAGATGCTATTTGAAGATGAAAGAGTCAACAGAATGCATGAATCAATAATGTTGTTTGATGCACTTTTGAATTCTAAATGGTTCCGTGACACACCGTTTATTCTATTCTTAAATAAAATGGATATATTTGAAGAGAAAGTTAAAAAGACGCCAATAAGAAACTACTTCCCCGACTATCAAGGGCGCATTGGTGATTCAGAAGCAGGTTTAAAATATTTTGAAAAGATATTTTTAAGTCTTAATAAATCTAATAAACCGATATATGTCAAGAGAACATGTGCGACTGATACACAAACTATGAAATTTGTTCTGAGTGCAGTGACAGACTTAATTATTCAACAAAATTTGAAGAAAAGTGGTATAATATGACTAATTGTTTATATAGGCAGATATATCACTATATATTATTATAAAAACAAAGAAAAGAAGATTAAATGGAAACTTCTTTAAGTATGAATGTATATAATTAGGTTTTACTGCTACCGGACGACGCGTTACTGTTTGAGGTACTATAATTACTACCATTTCTTAATCTTGCAATTGGAATATTTAATAAGGACACCTTTTTCCTTGGGGTGATTTTTAAATTAGTATCTAGTGATACTGATGAGGATATGTTATCACTGTTAGTTTCGTTTGTTTTAATTATGTTACATGCTAAATTTTTATATGAATTTTGATGGTTTTCTTCGCTAAGATTACTTAAAATGTTTTTATTGTTTAAAATTGTATCGCTGTTAATAATATGTGAGGTTGTTGGTGTTGCACCCCTAGAGTCTGTGTTGATTCTTTCAGAAGATACAGTTATGGAACCTGGTCTAATACTATTGCTATTTGAAGGCTGGATCCGAGATAATGATGTTGAACGTGACATAGACTGGGGAATATATGCTGATGATAATGCAGAGATGGAGGAGGAGGAAGAAGAAGATGCAGACATTGTTATAGGCGATGAGGATGAAGAAATGGAAGATTTTCTTGAAGTTGAAGCTATTGGTGTAAAGCTCTGGTTAACAATGGTGGTGCTTGGTGGTCTTTTACTTGTGGAGATTGATGGTAAAGGTGGTATAGAGGTATTTAACGGGTGTGAAGTGTATGGGGAATTTATTGCTAATACTGGCGATGGACCACCATCAAACATTGCTTTTGACTCTAACACAGGAGTTATATATGAAGAAAGTGTTGGGTTCTTAAAGTTTGATTCTTTTAAATCTTTTCTCATTCGATTGTATAATCTACCAAAATCGACTGTAATAGCCACTTCGCTTGGTTTCCAATTATATTTATCTTTTATAGCATCATCTACTAATTTTCCATCCCTTAACAACAATTTCATGCAATGTAAACTACCATATTCCAAGCACAGATGTAGCGGAGTTTCTCCATTTACATCTGGAATTGTTATATCGGCACCAGCGCTCATTAATAACCCCAGGCATTGAAAATAATCATGAAGGCATGCAACATGGGCTGGAGTTCTACCAAGTTCTCCACATTGATTCATAAATGTTGGGAAGTGTTGTAACAATAGATGGGCAGTCTGCTCATGGCCATTCATAAACGATAAATGAACGCATGTGTTCCCTTTAAAAGTTTTGGTAAATTCATGTTTATCATGACCTGACTGTATTAGATACACACAGATAAGGTATCTTCCATGATACGCTGCGTAATGTAAAGAGGTCCAGCCGTTTTTTGGATCTGTATTAGTTAATAAATCGGGGTCTCTTCGAAGTAATCTTTTAACCGTTAGGAGGTTTCCATTTATTATTGCCTCACGTAGTCTAAATGATGGATCAGATAGCATTATAATTTGATTTGCATGTGCTTATGTATGCTTTACTTGTATTGTGTTTAATGGTATACTTTTTCTTGATTAAGTCATCTAATCTAACTTCCTAATGATTTACTAAATTTTTTTTTCTTGGTGTTTAAATCCCTGGCATAAAGAATAAGAAATAGGAGTCACGATAGAGCAAGGCATTGATCCTGTGACTGCTAATGGGTACAATTATATGTAATATGTATTTATAGAACCATTTAAACTTAAAATTACAACCATATCAAATATATGATTCTGGCGCAAAATCTTGTTGTGGACACTGATATTATTCAAGGCTCGCCATAAATCCTGCTTTGGTGAAGAAATACATATACACGCTTGGCGAAATGATGCTCAATTAATTTAGTAACGCTGTTTATTAGAGTAATTTCTTTATCAATGTAGTGTTTTATATTTTATAGCTCTGTATTTAGCGTGTTTGGCTCTTACAGTTTCACACTACGAAGATTTATTGCCACTGAGAAAACGGCAATTTATAAATTGTTGCCTTTTATTGTAAAGACAGGATAAGACCAAGAATAGAATACATTAAAAGAGAAAGGAGTTAAAACATAACTTATATAAACTTTTAAATTACTCAATAAAGGTAAGATGGCGTCTGTTGCTGTATATTACAATTTTCAGACTTTCAAGGTTAGAATCACTCCAAATGCCAATCTGGCTGAAATTTTGGACCAAAGTATCTCGCATTTCAAGTTAACTCAAGGCTCCATCAAATATACATTATTGCACAATGACAAGCCTATTGCTCTAGATTTGCCATGGAGATTATTGAATTTACCCACTGGTGTAAAGTTGAACCTTACAGAAATTCCAAATTGTAGCTCAGTGGCAAATAACAATCAGAATTTGGATAATAAATTAATAAAGATACGATTCCAAGTAAACAAAAATTATGGCTCAGTCATAGAAGAAGTCTATATAACTGATTATTTCATTAATGTATTAGAATCATTAAAGCTAAAGCAAGAATGGTCTGGGGTTGATACAAGTACTGGATCATCACAAATTAAGATACAAATATTTTCAAAGATGTTTACTTTAAAAGATTTAGAAACGCAAACATTTCAATCATTGGGCATTAAGGAACCGGTGTCGATTCGTGTTAATTTGCCAGAATCTAGTAAACCAAAGATTGAAAACTCAACAAGTTCAACAAATACGGTATCGATTACTTCAGAAGACGTTACCGTAGATGCTACAACTAAAAATGACATTTTGGGCGATAAAGATATTGTAATAATTGACTCCGAAAAGGTATTTTCTGAACAATCAAGTAACCACGAATTACATAAGCCAAAGGCATACGTACCAGGAGGAACATCTATATTAACTCAATTACAAAATGAAAATGATGCTGATAGTTTTGAATTCACAGTTGAACATGCAAGAAAATATCAACAAATGATAGCTAAAAAGACAGGTGCTTTAGGTGGCCCAATGATGTCAAGAAGGTTAAGAGAAGAACAAGAAACACAGAGGAAAAAAGCAATAAAGCCAGTTACTGAATGTTTGATAAGAATTAAATTCCCAGATTTAACATTCCTTGAAATTACCTTCAACCCAACAGATACAATGGAATTAGTTTATCAAATGGTTTCTGAATCATTAGTTCATGAAACGATGAAATTTAGCTTATACCAAACACATCCACATCAATTTTTACCAGCTTCAAATGAAGATACACTAGTTAATCGTCTACAGTTTGGTCTCAAGACTATCTTATTATTTGAACCACAGACACCTTCACAAAGAAACGATCCTTATTTGAAAAATGCTATCCTAGAGGAAGCAGAAAAACTTGTGATCCCAGAGTTAAAAGATATGGAATCTGGGGAAAACTTAACAGCTATTACATCTGCTTCTACTGTTAGTACATCTACTCCTGCGAAAAGAACACTGAATAAAATACCAAAATGGTTAAAACTAAGTAAAAAATAAATACATAAATATTTCCATTGTATATATATATGTGTGTGTATGTGTATGCATATGTGTGTGTATCAGAACGTTTTGTTTATTTGTTGAATCGATTTGCTCAATTATTATTTACACGATCTATAAATTGTATCATATATGTTGGATCAATTTGTAATTCTTCGAAATACTGTAGTACGCTACTGAATTGGGTATCATATGGGTTTTGATGCTTTATTAAGATTAATACTTGTTCGATTAGAATATCATAGAGGTTATTATTTCCTTCTTTCAACATTTTCTCCAATTCTTTAACTTTAATAAATTTCTTTTGTGAATTATAAACCTGCAATGCCTCATACCTATCTGCTTCAAAATTATCCTTATCTTCTTTAATATTTTGTCTTCTCTTCGTTTCACAAACGATAAATTCTCTTCTTAAGCCTTTTAAGACATATTTAGAAAAATTATAGTCGATAGGAATTTGATGAATACCATTCATCGTATTTAACACTATTGGAATATACGTCCATTTTCTTGCTTTTATTAGAGTTGCGATAATTGATTTGTAAAACTTCGGATTTGGTAAAATATTATCATTTTGTATCATTGTTTTATAAACCCACTCCAGGTCATATCGTGGGAAATGTTTTAAATTTTTAAGCTGTCTATATGAATAACGTTCAAAAGTTGTTGGTTTAGATTGGATTTTTTTCAATTCAGGATCTGCGAAATTGTGATATGTATAATAAACTTTCCAAATTTCAAGATATAATTGTTGCGTAATATCACGGCGATAAAATATTGATGGTACTGGTATATCATTATTACATTCTTGTTCATTTGGTTTCGTTGCCTGTTCAACTTTATATTGAAATATGCCATTTATTATTTGGAAACAATTATCAAAATCATTAACTTTACGGTAACACATCAATAATTTTGAGATAAAGACTCCATTGTATTCAATATTTAAATCATTCATTCTTTGAAGCAAATTATCAATTTTCAATTTAAAATTTTTGATATTTTTCTGTCTTGCATGGCTTGATCTGATATAATAAAAATCTAAAAATACTGAATAATGGTGAGCATTGACTTCGGGAAATTTTTGTTTTCCATAAGTACTAGGTTCGTTTTTAGAATGTTGATAACTTTCTTCTAATAATTTCAAAATATTTAATGCAAAAGTTTCATTACATTTTGCCAATAATATTTTCAACAGAATTTGATAGTTTTGTGACTTTAATCTTTGAATATCATTTGAAGCAAGGTTGTTGTTGTTGTCGTTATGTTCAGATTGTAAAAATTTATTTGTTAGTATTTGTTCCATTGGTTTTGTCAGATTGAAATTTGTTAGCATGTTATTTAAATTATTGAACAATAGATTTTTAATTCTTAGGTCGTTTGCATCATAATTTGAAATAATTTTATTAAATTGGTTTTCGAATTCTTGAAAATTGCTTTCCCCAAGTTTGGATATCTTGTTTCTTAAAAGTAGCTGTTTCAATGAAGAAAAATCTTTGAGAAGGTTCAAATTTGTTCTTAAAATCATTTCATTGTAGTCATTTCCATTTTCTTCCTTTGGAACTTCTAAATATTTTTGAAACAATCTTCCGACCATCGCAAGATCTTTCTTATAGATATAATAATTAATTATTGTAATAAAATCTTTTTGTTTTGGAATTTCAATTCTATTTAAATATTCATAGGCTTGCGATTCATCTTCAAAATTGATAAAATTGTCTTCATTAGAATTACTATTCATTCCATGCTCATCAACCATTTGTAAAAATCTTTCAGTTAATAAATTTGCTTTATCTAAATCATCGATCTTTAAATATTTTTTTATTCCTAATTTTATTACTTTTATACTCAATGGTAGACATTTTTCGTTATTTTTGTTATTAAATATGTAATCGACTTCTTTTATTAATTTATTAAACGACTTTAAATTGTTTTCTGTCAAGAATATCATCATACCCAATTCATACCACCATTTTTGATCCTTTAATTTTTCTTTATTTGTGATAAATAACTTATAGGCGATTTTATAATCCCCATGGGCAATTAATGAATTGATATAAAATGATTCATTAACAGGGTCCATTCTAATTTTGTCATTAAAATAAATTAATTTTCCGGAATAATAAATCAGTTGGGTACGTTTTGTTTTACTTGGTAATTGTTTTGCCAATTCAAACGCATCAACTATGGTCTCTACTGGAATCAAGGCTATATCTTCTTTTCTCGACAACACTTGTGAAAGCATTCTGATTAAAAATGTTGTATTGGTCAGGATTAGTAAATCAGGATCATTATTGTTTTCATCATAAATTATATCCGATAGTAGCATATCTTCTAAATGTTCTGATGATGTCTCTGGTGACTGTTCAATTAATCTATTTGATTGATTTAATTTTTGAGCAAGAATTTGATCTGTTGGCATTGCCTTCAATCTTTTGATTTCTAATGATGATTCGTTAACTAAGTAATTTAATAAGATAGGTAATTTTTCAGATATCTCCAGATTTTTATTATTGTCAAAAAACTTTTTTAAAGTGTTAAAATTCTTGGAACTTTGCTTAAATGCAGTGTTCATGTGCTTTAAGTATTGAAAAAAGAATTCGTCATTTGAATGTTTAGTGAGATCTTTGGAATCGAGTTTATCAAACCCCATCTTGGATAAGTTTTGTTCCACTTCATCCTTAGACTGGCCAAATAGAAATATTTCTTTTTGATTTGTAAAGTTTTGCTTGGCTGATTGATTTAAAAATGGAAGATGTGAATTGTTCACAGTAGTAGGTATTGACTTTTTTGTTCTAAAATACCTTAAACTTAAAGATTTGGTAACATTGTATCGTATAATCCCATTTGATAATGAGGATATTCTATTGGTCAGCATACTTTTATCCAGCTCTGAGGTTTTCTTCCTGGTATTTAAATTTTATTATGCTTTCTGCGTCTATGTTCAAATAGCAAACCATCTTAAATTTTTGTTTTTACTTTTTTTCTTCGATGTAAATTTTCCTTTTAGAAGTTGCCATAGCCGAAACTGGAGAAACGATGTACAGGAAATAAAGAGTCTACAAGATCAAAATAATAACTAACGCATTTAGAAAAAGGTGTTGGGTCTCACATTGACGGAATATGTATTCCGGTTGTGTAGCAAACGTATAATATGTTCTAAATAGTGCAAGTGATCGTTTAAACCCGGGATTTTCTTTCTCTATCAGGTAATGGGAATCTGATATATTAAGAAGTTCTCATTTAATTTCAAATAAACAGTGTTCTGTAAGGGGATGATGTTTATTCCACACAATCAGTTTTTTAAATATAATAGATTTTTATCTCTAGTTTATAGGATTTACTTAGCAGCATAATACAACTCCGAAATCGGCCTGTTGTTTTGTAAATTAATAGGCATACCCAGATTCTTTTAGCGGAAACGAATCCAAATACTGAAGAATTTCCCTAAACCAAAATAGTAAAAAAAATACTTCTTATATACCTTTTTCTTAAGTAACAAAATTAAAAAAAGGAAGAAAGAAAATACAAACTCATTCGCTATCCTTGGCGGCTAAATTTGCGAAACAAAAAATAGAAACACATATTTGCACCCACACATCTCAAATAACCCTAACAATAAATTGACTCCACGTGACAATCAGATATATCCGGGTAAACTACAGGTTTTAATTAACAAAATTTTTCATTTGGTTTTCTATAAAAGGAGCATTGAAAACTGTTCAAGTGAAAATTCTAGTCTTACAATACTACTTTGAGTGGACTAAAAAGTACAACTGCTAAAGTGCCAGCTTGGCTACCACAAGCAGCTCAGGCTATGATATTGTTGCGTAGAAAAAGTATTTTCTATGTAGTAATTATTATTATTATTATTTTTTTTTTTTAAATAATGATTTTTATTTTGTAAAATGATGAGAACTTTTTATTATATACAGTTATCCCTGTCTGAATGGGTTGTTAAAAATGGTATTACTCATATGTCGATAATGTATATTCTGAAAACAAAATAAAAATTAAATTAAAAATTGATAAATATTAGTACGTTCATGGTAAGGCATTGCTTCTTTAATTAATGTAAATTTTCTTATTTCTGTATCTTGTTTGGGTTTAATAGTATATGCTGTCATATTCTGATAACTATGTTGTAGTTTAAATAGTCTGTTACACGCTATGCAAAAGAATGGGTACTCTAGTCTTAGAGTCACCTGGTAACCCTTCGTTGTAAAATATTTATACCATCATATCATGATAGATACCTATCAATGATTATTCCAAGAACTTTTCCAAAATATATTGCAATAATTACTAGGATCATTTTCTTCTTTTCCAGATAACGTATAATACCTAGAACTACTCCGATAGCCACAACCCATATACAATATAAAAAATAATCTTTCATCAGTAAGATTCCATCAACAAATGTATTTCCCAGTGCGAAAATTGTACTAAACTTTTGATCTATGACTTCGAATTTTTCTAATGTAGAGTTTAATCTATTTGAAACTTTATCAAAGTTACTCATAATCTCTATATTCAAATTTTTCATACCAACTTGAACCTTCCACATATCATGGTTCATTGCCTGATTGATTTCATCTAATAACTGTATATTACCATTAAATATTTCCGAAATATCTTCATTAAATGATATAACCTCATTCTTGTAAATTTCATCTTTCTCTTTCATCTCATCATATAGTCCATTAAACATCTTCTCTATATGATCCAAATGAATTTCTGTGTCCTTCTCGACATGTTTAATCAGTTGGTCCCACTCATTACTCCAAAACCCATTTAAATCCTCCATAAACTCAGTGACATTTGTTACAACCTTCCATAGTTTATCCTTTTCAAATGGTACTGCTAACTCATTACAAATAGATTCCATCCTTTGGTAATATCCACTATAGCTGCTCCACCATTCCGTTCTCCAGTCGTATATATTAACACACTCATGTAAGCTAATATCATTAACGACACCTACATCCACATTTTCGTACTCAGACTGTACAATTTCATAAAGACAAGAAGGTAATAAAATTCCACTATTTTCAAATTCACATATGGATAACTTTATCGATGCATGTACACGTTCCCAATGAGATACGGATGATATGCCATGTTTAATACAACGGTCTAATATAGATGTAGTCGCAAGTAGCGAACATGATCTGGGCAAATTTGAAAGTAATTCATCTTGTGCTTTCTTATCTAATGAGCGTTGAGGATTATGTCGTATTCCGTTTTTCAGTTTATTATTCGATGAATTTAAAGGATAATTGTTGGCTTTGCTTATTTCGGGATATCCTTTAACTTGGTTAAAAATTAGATAGGTTAATAGTAACTGTACCTGTGTAAAAATCATATTCTTTTCCCTGCTAATTTTTTAAATCATATCAAGTTGGTTTGGCATTATTGAAATATTTTATATATTTGTCTATTATATATAATTTTTTAATCTCAAATAAGGAGATGCGTTTCATATGTGTCTCATATCAATCTAAGAATATTTTATGATATATCATATACTTAGCTAGTTGTGATTAGTAATCTAATAATATTTACTTAAAGATGATGGTAATTAACTTATGTACAAGGCCTTGAATATAATTAATTTTAATGCTTGTTTTCAATGTATTTCGAATAAAATTGATTTTTCAAATTTAAGCCTAATTTTGAGAAATCGGAAGTTTTGCTTGTATTTGTAATTATCATTTCCATTAATGGATTATCTAATTCTATTTTATATTCTTCGATTAATTTTGCCATCATGACGAAATTGTTAGTCATAGAAAATTTTATAACAAAATTCTTAATTATGGATTCATCCATATTAAAATTGCATGTCTTCAATTTGTTATATATAGAAACCAAGTTTATAGAGCTGCTTAAACTTGATGATCCCTGGTTGAGGTTCATGATTGTGTCCAATAAAACCCCAATAATTTCATTATTAAGAATTAGATGAGGGTCCATTGATTTATTAAAAATTATATTCATCAAACAATTAATTTCTTTAAAGTCAGCACATAGTGGTAAAAGGAATCTTAACATTGAAGGAGTCAATCTGTTTTGTATTATAATTCTAAGATCTGATACGTATGCTAATTTCATTATGTTATCATTGGGAAATTTTTCCTCGAGTAATGCCAAATATGAACTTATTGCCATATCATTTAAAATAACTTTGTTTGAGTTGATCAATCTATGCAGTAATTGTTCACAATTTGCTAGATCCTTGGTTTGTGTATAAATTTTTAAAAGTTGGAAATAAATTAAAGGTTGAAATTCATATGTATTAAAGAGTTCACTAATCCTAATTAATAGATCATTTATAATTTCTTTTACAATTAAATTGGTTTCATTGGAAACTTTCAGGGAATCGATATTCATCAAAATTTGTGAAATTAATTTTTCAATTACAGAAAATTGGTCAATTTTGAACGAATCTAAATGTAATTTAATTGAATCAACGATTAAAGTCAAGTTGTTGACCGAGTGGCAATGGTTTTGTAAAAGATATATATATATATCTTCTGTGAATATACCAGATTCTAAACTTGCTATATGATAATCAATTAATGATTTAAGGGCGAAGCTGTCAGCATGTTCCTTTTGTAATAGGTTAATGATTTCTTTCAATTGTGGTAATTTTTCCAAAGATATATAACTTGGCTTGTTAAACTTTTCAATATTACTTTCGTCTATTATAGTGTAGCTTTCAAATGGCTTCGAATCTCTAAGGTTTAACTCTTGTGTGAAATCATTAATCCATTTGGAAATCTTGCCATTATGTTGAAATTTTAATGACACAGATGCAAATTTATTTGAGGTTTCGTTTAATATTGGAAAATTGCGTTTCCCATTTAATAGGGATGGATTGGTTTGATTAAAACAAAGATTAAAGGTTTCGATTGGAGACGGCCTATAAAACGGGTGAGATATTTCCGCTGGGCCATACCTTATGTCGGTGGTGGTTTCATCTGCATTTTTTTTCTTGTAATTATTTATCGGAATAGACCATGATGAATAATTTGATTTTTTATTCAAATGTTTATGCAATCGTAATAATTTTTCTTGAGCCATTTGATCTTATGCAACTGCCTAAAAAAGTGTGGAATAGAAAGTTAGGCAATAGCCTATTTGGTTAAGAGTGACAGGTTCAAAGAATTGCTATATACAGTGCTTCTAGGACTCAATATATATAGAGAGAGAGGAGGGAAACGATAATGCAGCAATAATTATTTCTAATATTTTGCTTGTTTAACGCTATTGGTCCTAGTCTACTTTTTCAAACAAAATTCATTTAATTCAGTTTCAACAAAGAAAATGCAAGAAAAAAACTAAATTATCACGTGATGCAGATATCGTAAATTGTGATACTTATATGTTATTGGTAATTTGACTGATATGTGACTTCCGGATGTATTAAAGTGAATTCTGAATTATCTATCTTGTTACTGTTAGTTCTACTTCTTGTTTGTATTTGTTGTTCATTTGGGATGTAATCCTCAATGTTGTGATTAACATGCTCAGTTGCCTTCGAGCTAGACGCACGTTGCGTTTCGTCAATTAATGAATAGGTATCGAGTAGATATACTTGATTTATTTCATCTGAATTCAAGTTAGCTTGGTTTATAGTTTGATTAGTGTTGGAAATACTTGAGTATAATCCTTCGTAGTTTCTAATTGACACCGTTCTTCTTAATGACCATAGTAATGAACAGCAGAATGCCATGATAACAGTTGTTACAAGCATCATCCAGCCTGGCCAGTCTAAATGTTGTGAAAACAATAAAATATCCACTAAAAAGCAGAACAGTGACAAAATGAATCCCGGTAAGGATACGACCGCAGTGGCCAATATAAATTTTGGGCAATTTCCATACCTTGTAGTCTCTATCAGAAGAAGCAATACCCCTAGTGTGAAGCTATTGATGAATGCAATGATATGGACGGCTAGTAGTTTTGATAGTGAATATTTTGATTGTGATGGTAAATATATGATTTCACCGTAGAGAAGTGTATTAATACTGTCATAGCCTATTTCTTTCTTAGTGCAGATAAGAGAAGGTCTTGGATTTGTCTCAGAATAACACCACCCAAATACACCGTAACTAAAATTCCGATACGAAGCTAGATTTATATTTGTAACTGGCCTGGAGATTATCGGAAATATTTGAAAGATAATAACCGCTAACACTAAAATGAGAAGTAGTTGTGATCTGGATATAAAGTTTGCCATTTTATTTTGTCAATGGATTAGTATTCATTATATGATCTGTGGTATATAGTGTTATTTGGTTATAGGGCGGTTATTATGCTTGATATTTTAACATCATCTTCAAGGCACCCAATACTACTTGTTATTCCTAAACTGATAAACCAAACCTTCGCTGTGTGTTCTTTTCACAGTTTTAGTCGCGTTTTCATCTCGGGAAAAGACAGGTATAACCCTGACAAAGAAACTAGTGAGATTAAACTTATATAATAAATAGTAATAGTTTATGCAATTAGTTGCAAGTCACTAATGTCATAAATGAACTGCATTTAACTACATTTAACTATTCTTCGGAACTTTAGATTAATAAATATACATGAAAATTCAAGTGTATTGTAATTCATTCTGGGGATCTCTAAAGCTAAGCCCTAATAGGGTTCACAGGGTTTTAAAAGTGAAAATTTTGAAACTCTACCGATTCTGTGCAGTGGTTTGTGTGAGTCATTATTTTCCAACCTATTGAACTTTCACTTGCAGAAGCTCATCGCAGGTTATTTTTCATACTCTAGGATCTTTTGCTAGATAGAACTTTGTGAATCACTAGGGGAACGAAGTGACCATAAGCGTATTGCGAATATTAAATTTATTTAGTTTGCAACTATAAAAATATTGAAATATAGCACTTTTTCAATCATTTCCTATTCCATTCATAAATAGAGAATTTAGATAAATATATCTCAATTCATCATGAGGGTTTCTCCAAATTTGCTTCAACGCACCACAAAACTCATTGATAAATATTCTCTCTATGTTCCTAAGACAGGTTCCTTTCCAAAGGGATTTAAGGTAGCCTCTGCTGCAACAGGTGTTAAGAAGAATGATGCTCTAGACTTAGGTATCATCATAAACACAAATACGGCAAGGCAATCCACCGCAGCTGCAGTTTTTACTACAAATAAGTTCCAGGCAGCGCCGGTTGTTCTTTCAAAGGAAATTCTCGAAAGAACTCATGGTAAAGGTATCAATGCTATTATTATCAACTCTGGATGTGCAAATTCAGTGACAGGTGAGGTCGGTCTATCAGATGCAAACAAGATGATTAGTTTGGTTAATGATAAACTTCACACTAAGGATTCAACTTTAGTCATGTCGACAGGTGTCATCGGGCAAAGGTTAAAATTAGATAATATCTCTTCAGGGGTTAATAATATCTTCTCCAATATAAAGTTCAATGACAATTACGAGTCTTGGTTAAACTTAGCTAAGTCTATCTGTACCACAGACACATTTCCGAAATTAGTAACTTCGGACTTTACCTTACCTAATGGCAAAGAGTACACTTTAACAGGGATTGCAAAGGGTGCCGGTATGATCTGTCCAAATATGGCTACTCTATTGGGATTTATCCTTACTGATTTGCCTATTCAAAATACAACATTGCAAAAGATGTTGAGAGTTGCAACATCTCGTTCATTTAATTGTATTTCAGTCGATGGTGATATGAGCACAAACGATACAATATGTATGGTAGCTAATGGTGCAATTGATACTCCAGAGATCAATGAGTCCTCTCCAGAATATTCACAGGTAGAAGAACGGGTCACTCAATTTGCCCAACAACTAGCACAATTGGTAGTTCGGGATGGTGAAGGTTCGACTAAATTTGTTACTGTTAACGTCAAAAATTCGTTGAACTTTGAAGATGCAAAGATCATTGCCGAGTCAATCTCAAACTCCATGCTAGTCAAAACTGCCTTGTACGGCCAAGATGCTAACTGGGGGAGGATATTATGTGCAATTGGCTATGCCAAGTTAAATGATTTGAAATCGTTAGATGTGAATAAGATTGATGTTAGTTTTATTGCAACAGATAATTCACAGCCACGTGAATTGAAACTAATCGTCAATGGTATACCAAATTTAAATGTTGATGAAAAAAGAGCAGCACAGATCTTGGCTCTGGACGATTTAGAAGTATCTGTTGATTTAGGAACTGGAACAGAACAAGCGCAATTTTGGACATGTGATTTATCTCATGAATACGTTACAATAAATGGAGATTATCGTTCATAGATTTAAATTGTTTATATAATATATATATGACTATATGTTCATTAATTAATTAATTAATTAATTATCTTGCTCATCAGGAATCTCAATTTGATTTACTAAATAATCAACTAAATTATTTGGATCTAATATAGCATTTTTAAAATATTGACGTTTCGGTAATATCTTGAGTAAACTGAGAACTTCTTCAGGTATAATGGGTCCATTCTGATTATTATTAGTAGTAGTATTGTTAAGTCTTTTATTTGGAAAACTATTATTCATATTACTATTATCATTATCACCTTCAAATGATCTTTTTAAATTAGCGCCTCGTTGGTCTTGCTCATAACTCGATAATATTCCAACCCTACCATCTGATATTAATATATCTGTATTATAACGATACATATAAGTTAACTCCAATTTTTTAATTAAATTTTCATGCTGAATTTCATATCTGTCTGTAAATATCTCGATCAAATTCTCATTAGGAAATTTGTCCAAATATCTTTTCTCTAGGGAATAAACTTTCGACAAGTTACCATATTTTGTCTCATAATTAATCATTTTCTTAAATATTAGATTTAATTGTCTCTTATCAGTAACTTTTTCTACCGAGGTTTCAAATAAAGTTTTGATCTGAGAATCCTTATTAAGTAAAATTAAGAAATCCAAATATCTGTTGATATATTGTCCATCAGCTTGAAAATATTTTAAGCCCAATTCCAATACCTTAAATGCAGTTTTATACCCACCATCCTGATTTTGAAACTCTACATATGCATTTTCAATATAAATATCATTTGTCAAATTATCTTTTAATTTTCTGCACTTACTAAATACAGACCTTGCTGCTGATAATCCAGATAATTTCTTCATCGTATTCATATAGATACAGTAAAGAAAGGTTAGTGTATCTTTTAGTTTGTTAATCTTTTGAATATGTATTTCTTCCTTCGCATTCAAATCTTTTTCAGCTTTCTCTCTCTTAAAAATTTTTAGAATGTTATTAATCGTAGTTTCGAAACAATTCTTTACTTTATCTACGTCATTTTCTAATTCATAACATTCGGATAGTTTTATCGTTAATGATGGTGATATTGGATTTGCCTTCAAAGCAAATGATAAAAGCTTTGTACTAATATTTATATCATCCTTCATATACATTGCATATTCATACCAAATCTCAGGATAAAATAACATATATTGAATACTTTGCTTATAAACATAGGTGATTCTTGCCCTTAGAAGATCATCACTCAACACTAATTTATTTTCTTTCTCCCAATTTATCCATTTTAACCAAATTTCTAACTGTTCAGTGTCCAACACATCACTCTGTGGTATATTTTTTTTGTTTACTGAGTGTAGATTAATTGGAATTATTCTTTTTAAGCCTTTTGTTACATTTGACCATTCCATGAATAATGATCTTGCCTTCATATAATCACTGGATAGTTCGCCAATAAACTTTCTTGCGGTTAAAGAATTGACATCTTGCTCCCATTGGGTGTACTTATTCCACATCTTTTCCAGGTTATTGAATGGTACACACAACATACCTTTATATAATTTTCTAATCATATCAATCTTCTGTTGTTCTTCCCATTTATTCACTGGTTTCCATTGTTCTAAGAACATCAAAAAATCATTCCAAAACTGCATGGAATTCGGTTCAAACTGAGCACATTTCTCTTGGACTAATTGAAACGCTTTGACTACGATAGCCCGAGCCTCTTGGCCCCCTGTAATTAAATTATTCTTTCTACGAACATAATCTAAATAAGTTAACCATAATGAAAGATCATTGTTTTCAATATCACCAGAGAGACACTGAGCAAGGATCTTTTCTACTGTTTCAAATTCATCTCTTTGAAGGTCACCTTTCAATTGCATTGACCATAATGGTGCATAGTAAGGGAACCGAGAATGCAATTCATCATAAATGATTTTTATCTGATCGAAATCATCTTTGGCTTCATAAAGTTGGATTAGTTCCAGGTATAAAAGTATATTTACTTGATCTTTTTCAATTCTATCGCGCAAAACTGATATTGGATCTGATGGATTGACTAAACTAATGTTACCTGATTCTGGAACGAGGTCTGAAGGACTTAGTGACTTTGCCGCTAAAGAATCAACTTCCAAATCTGGAGTTGCAGATTTTGACATATCTAAATATGAATGTTCGGTGTTTCGAATTAATTAATCGACGTGAGAGTAATGACTACTACTGTTTTGACCTTTCTGGTTACTACTGGCATGGGTGGTAAACAAGAGCTTCTTTTAGAGTAAGTTTCTTATTCCTTCAACTTAAGAAAAAAATTGTGGTTATTGCCCGGCCGGGTATTGAAACTTTTGATCTGGGCCAGTGAAATATTTCAACTTCAAGAATAACAATTTAGTGGCTAGTATATTACAAAAAAGGTGTATTAGGGAATAAGAGAGGCCAAGAGTAATATATTCGATGAAGATTGTACATTTATGGGGATCCGATGGTAATCCAAGTCTTATTTCGCCGGAGAGCGTCGCCATGTTCTGGTACCTTTCCTGGAAGCAAGATATAGTCACTGATGAGTTAGAGATTGTGTTTTCTAATAATACGGATTTATCACCAAATGAACATTTACCTTTGTTGGTCATAACCAATGGGAATGAAAATGTTAATAAAGTTTCTGGTTTTGATAATATTATAAGGTGGCTGAAACCAACTGATTGTGTAAAAGATGATGACGGCGACAACTCCTCTTTGTATGAGAATGCACTATTACAATTTGTGGTAGATAAACTATGTGTTCTAACCGAATACCAATTGTATTTGAATAAAAAAAATTACACAAATTACACTAGAAAGCAGTTTTCAAAGCTACTATATTGGCCAATGTGGTATAATGTTCCTCTAACACTGAGGGCAGCGGTTCGTAAACGTTGTGATGAGAGTTTAGCACTAGGCTACTTACCTAATGAAGGAGACCCAGATTATGTTGAAGATGAGGAAGAAGAAACTGAAAGACAAAAGAATTTAGAAATTGCCACTGATCTAGCACAATCTAAAGTGTTTAAAATTCAAAACGATAAAATAAAAAGAAACAAAGGTGAATTAAAGAATATAAAGCATAATTTACAATATCTGGTTAAACTATCTGAGTTTTTAAAAGAATGGCAATGTGTTAGATATGAAAAATTGTCTAACGATAAAATCATTGCTGCTGATATGTTACTGTGGGCAAATATATATATTCAATTTCAATTACCTGATGGTGATAAGATATTAGATCGTCTCAATTCCGACTTTAATGAAAATTTTGTCTCAAGTCTTCAGGAGAATATTAATCATTTCAAACAATTAAAATGTAACATTGTTCAAAGAGACCCAGTTTTTCAGGAACAAGGTAATATAATTCAAACTATTTATAATAAATGTGTTGCATATCTTTAAATATGTTTATGTAAGATCATCCTAATATTTTCTGTAAATATTTAACTTAAAAAGGCACATGATAATGTATATGAACATTTTAGATATATTCTTAATTGCCTTTGAATTAGTATTTTAAGAAACAAAATATTAAAATTATGCATATATTGCTGGAACTCTAATAATACACAGAGGCTTAATATAGGACTATAATGGTATTACGATTATTCTAGAAAGTTCTAAAATGATTATGAAAATATAGGCTTGTACCACGGTTTAAGTGTATATATAGAAACTTCTAAAAGAAGAACTCATTTAGGAGAAAACCCTAAAGTATAAAAGGATGGGTAATGCTCAAAAAGATAATGAAGTTATTCATCAATGTACATTTATATCTTATATACAATTTATAAGAAACCAGAAGAATTAATAATTATTCAGTATACATACATATTCAGAATAATAACCATTAATAGAAGTATTACATTATAATAAATTAATGTCGGATCTAAAAAATACCAATCATTATATATTGTCTTGGAAACAACTCTACTCAATTAACTAATTTCTATTATATGATATTTTACACAATATTTATATTAATCCTTAAAAAAACGATATAAAAATATATTCAAATATATATCAGTGTTTAATCATAAATTTGCTGTACTTCAAAGTTTACATTATTTTTCTTTGTGGTACTATCACGATCATCATCTCCAGTAATATCCTCTTGGGTATCATCTAGGTCTGCTTCTGGTCCTAACAATGTCTTGACTTCTTTAACTTCTTCCGCTGGAGTCATGTCCATTAACCCATAAATTGCGATTGTCACTAAACCTAGCACACCAGCAAGACACGAGAAAGTCATTGCAATGATCCCCTTCTTGGTAAATCCTTTTGGAATACTTTTCTCTTGTACTGGTTCACCAGATAAATCTAAGAAATTTTGTGTATTACCAGCAGCATTCCCCGCAACACTAATGTTTGAATTTTTGCAAACTTCTAAATGGTTCTGGGTGATTTGCTGTGATGCATTAGCCTGAATACCTAGTGGATCTTCGATTAGTACAATGTTCAAACCTTGCAGCAAATGCCATTCGATGTGACAATGGAAAAACCAAACACCTGGGTTATCAGCCTTAAATCTAATGACGAAATTCGATTGTGGTCTAACAAAGACGGTATCTCTTTGCATTGGTACCTCTGGGAAAGGCGCATGATCATCTGGATCATATGAGTGTGGCTCTTCCCCTGTATCCGCATCATATTCTTTATCCCTGATTATTGTTTGGAAAGCATGACCATGCAAATGGAAAGGATGTGTCCCAGTATCCTGGTTGTTCAATACAATATCTACGATTTCATCCTTTTGTAGGACAAACGAGTTTGTGTTGGTACCATAAATTAATGGATCAGTAGCTTTTTTACCAGAAGTTAATACAGACATCAGAGTTGGAACCTTTGGTGCCCGATAAGTAATGTTGTTAAAGAATGCATAATTAATACCATTAATTAAGTTATCCATCATTACGTCTAATGTAATGACGTAATCTGGGTCACCTAACAAGGGCATCTCATCGTATGGTACCAAGTAATAATCATCCAAATAATCTAGGTCCTGTACTATATCCTGTTCGGGTTTTGGTGCTGAGTTATTGTAAGTCAGATATGATGTACTATTCAATTCTAACTCCTTTGGTATCAAATCCAGCATTGTATCATCGAATTTCTGCATGATTGCATAGTTTCTTGATGTATCTTTTTTTGTATGGATCAAAACCGAGTATCTTTGGCCAACAGTAATATACAATCTATCAGTAGTGTTCCTTTGGGTATAGATCCCATCCACTTCTACGACTGTCATTTCATGATCCTCGATCCAGAAATATTGGGAGACGAAACCACCAAAATTACCTATTCTTAAAAGATAAGTTGTATCTGGTTGAACTTCCCAAGTTAGATTTCTTGTATTGTTTAAGATTAAATTCTGTGGGATTGGTTCAGCACCAGTTGGGTTGTTAACACTTAAGAATTTTTTTCTTAGGACATCGATTGTGTCATGATACCATTCACCGATGGATAAGATGACTTCTTCATCGTATTCATAAGGGAAATCATCATCTTCGACAATAAACAAGCCTCTGAACCCATCCTCATACTGACCTTCTGAATGTGAATGATACCAGTAAGTACCTACGTTTGAATCTAGTGTGAAGTTGTATAGCATCGTGTCACCTGGTTGAATAGGACAGTTTGTGACCATTGGAGGTCCATCCATTTGGTTTGTACCCTTTTGGAAAAGACCATGGATATGTAAACTTGTTGTTGTGTCATTGAAACCATTAGTTAGGTAGATATTTACTGTGTCACCCTTCTTCACTTTAATTGCTGGCCATGGCCATTGGTTATTACAAGTAATGACGGGACGTAATTTAGTACCGTCGACATTTTCGTACCCCCAGCCTGTGGTCCAGTTGAAAGTGTGAAGTTCTGCATAAACTACAGTAGTTAGAATAGTTGATATGATTAGTGAATTAAACCAGATCATTGTCCTTGGTAGAGATTGTACAGTGTTTATTGATAATTTTAACTTTTATGATTGTAAGGTAAGATATGATGAGAGGAAGGTCAGAATAATAGTAAGATTGGTTACATGTAGGTATATATATATATGTCAATGTCGAGGTAAATGTGTCGTTGAATAGCAACTTTTAGGGTGCATATTCTATTATTGTTTGTTGAAGTAGCTATGAGAATAAGTGTCTAGTTATTTGTGCAGCAGATATAAATATAACAAGCTCTATTTCTAGGGAAGCTGCCAGAAAGGACCAATTAGATAGATAAAATATTAATTTTTATCAAGAGAGTTAACTTCAGAATATAATAGCGCCATGTAGAAAGTTACCGGACAACTCGAAAGTAGATAGTACATCGTTGATAATGCATATAAAAAGGGTGTAAAGATAGAGTATATACACCCTTGTGCTTGCTTAATTGAAAGACGAACATGTATGTATCCATAGAGACCCGGTATAATCTAATAGAAGTGGTTGCATAAGTTGATATCTTGGATGTTTGACGAAGTACAGTACAACAGTCAAGAAATGCACCCTTTTACTTTTGGGTTTTCTTGTCATTTTCTGTTGTTAATGCCATACTGTATGTGGCATGCAAGGCACCCGGACCGGTGACAAATGCGAAAAACAGCTAAGACACTTTCTGTTTAATGAGAAGGATGTTCAGAGTGATAACAAATTAAGGTAGAAAAAGATATATAACTGATAATTGAAGGATGGCTTTGAACTTCTTACCGATCTAATCCTAACAACTCACAGCTACGTAGTCTCATATGTGAGCTGTATTCTAACTACAAAATAATATATAACATAGTAGAGGTAATTCTCTGTGAGAATTATTTTGCATACGACGTTCAGTGATAATTTTCACCGAATATTTCGTTACCGTGCTCATGAAATTGGTTAGGCTCCAGCATTTCTTGTTTTATACATGCTACAGAGGTGGAAAATAGAGAGTTTTACTTTTGATATTGTATATTATAGTTTTGTTGTTTTCAGGGTTTGTGTTACAGTCTAAAAAGAATATGGGTGAATTGGTTTTATTTTAGCAATAGAAAAATAAACCATAAGAGAAACCTGTGCTGACCACCCTGCATGGCAAAATAGGATGTGTCCCCTTTACTCATGAAACCAATGAACTCTTAGAGATGCAGAGGTACGTACAAATGTGTCATATTGAACGATCCTGCGAAGTAGTATGATGCGATGAATGAGATTTTAAGGGAGACTTGTTTATTGTGAAAAGAAAGGTATATGAAGACGGCGACACACCTTTATTTTTATATGTAGGCATATATATAAATATATATATATATAGGTAGATAGATAGAGATAAGTCTATGTCCGTATGTATGTATCTGTATCTGTATCTGTATATGTAAATAGGCTCTTTTGTATGTAAAGCAACAGATAGAATTAGCAATACACTAAATATGAACCAAGACAGTTTCCTTACTGATTTTCTTATGGGCGGGGTGTCTGCCGCCATAGCTAAGACGGGGGCGGCCCCCATAGAGAGGGTGAAACTCTTGATGCAGAATCAAGACGAGATGATTAAACAAAGAAGTCTTGACCGGCGATACAGTGGGATCGGAGATTGTTTCAAACGGACAGCTAAGAATGAAGGGCTTGTGTCGTTCTGGCGAGGTAATACTGCGAACGTAATACGGTACTTTCCTACACAGGCATTAAACTTTGCATTCAAGGACAAGATCAAGCATGTAGTTGGGTTTAATAAGGAGCGTGACGGGTATTGGAAGTGGTTCATTGGGAACCTGGTGAGTGGGGGAAGTGCTGGTGCAATCTCGTTGGTGTTTGTGTATTCACTGGATTATGCAAGGACAAGACTAGCAGCGGATGCTAAGAGCAGTGGTGGCAAGAGTGGACGGCAGTTTAACGGGATCATCGATGTGTATAGAAAGACACTTCAGAGTGATGGTGTGATGGGACTCTACAGAGGGTTTATGCCTAGTGTAGTGGGAATAGTGATATATCGAGGGCTATATTTCGGTCTGTATGATTCCTGTAAGCCAGTATTATTGACTGGAGCATTGGAGACATCTTTTATTGCGTCGTTTCTATTGGGATGGTTAGTCACAGTGAGTGCATCTACCTGCTCATACCCGATCGACACAGTGAGAAGACGGATGATGATGACTTCTGGACAAGAAGTCAAGTATCGCGGTGCAATGGACTGTTTCCGCCAGATCGTGACCACAGAGGGGATTCCATCGCTGTTCAAAGGGTGCGGTGCCAACATCTTTAGGGGTGTCGCTGCAGCTGGGGTCATCTCTTTGTACGACCGATTGCAACTGGTTATGTTTGGCAAGAAGTTCAAATAGTTTCATACGAAGCCATATTGGTTGTAGTGCGGTACGGCAATAAACAAAACTAGACTAAACTGTCCGCTCCGCCCCGTTTGCAAGAAACAATTAATGAATAGAGAGCAAATATTCGAATGGCTGTGCCAATATATGGTGGTTTGTGGGTGGTGCTAGGAATCCGGAATTCTTTTTTTTCAACGGCGCAAAATTTTTACAGCGAAACCGGACTGAAGCCCTAGGATATTAGTGCGTGCCCTGAGTTTCCATACAAACACTCTGGCGTTAATTATCTGGTAACAGTGGCATTACCTTGCATAACCCTTGAAAGCCCTATCTTTTATCCCCTGCCGTAACCCTCCCCTGCTTTTCCCCCCTCTTTTCGCACCATCGCATCGCATTGTCGAACCAAAAAATTTTCACTTTTCTTTTTGTTTTGCGTGGTCAAGAATAAGATAGAGAGATCCCTTTAATGATCAACAGACGAACAGAACACCGTAGAGTCCCGCAATGTTCACCCTTCTTTGCTTTTAAATTTAGAAAAAAAGCAAAAACTAGCTAGAAAGAAAGAAACAAATGATATCGAATAAGAAAAAAAATTTTTTTTCTTCGTCTCCTCTTATTTTGTATGTATGTATGTATGTATGTATGTATGTATGATTCATAATTAACAATCAATCAAATATCCTAGTATATATATATATTATTTCCCGTTCTAGTCAGTCATCTTTTACATTACACTTGTTCGATTTACTAGATACATACAAACAAACAAATACAACAAAGCAAAGCAATACAATCAGATACTAATCGCATTAGCATACAAACACAAACACACAACCGCCGTTTATGTCTGATAATTCTTTCTCCAAGGAATTCTCCTCCTCATCCGAGAAGAAGTTCAATTCTCCTTCGACCACCACCACAGAGATTCCATCTTCTTTGCAGAAGCAATCTGCCGATGTCGAATTCACCACCTCCACAACATCCAGCGACACCACTGAAAACCGTTCAAAATTAATCCACAGATTCATAGATTCGTTTAAACCACCACTGGAAACCGTCAGGAGTGATGGCGAAGACGGTGACGATCTGGAAAATCTTTCCAGAACAAACTCCGACTCCAATGCCAAATTGAAAAAGACCATGAAATCCCGTCATATCGTCCTAATGACACTGGGTACCGGTATCGGTACGGGTCTGCTAGTCGCCAATGCTAAAGGTTTGTACATCGGTGGGCCAGCCGCCTTGGTTATCGGGTACGGATTGGTCTCATTCGTCACTTACTTCATGATCCAAGCCGCCGGTGAAATGGCAGTCACATACCCAACTCTACCGGGTAACTTCAACACATACATGTCTCTGTTCATTTCCAAGCCATTTGGGTTCGCCACTGTTTGGTTGTACTCGGTTGAATGGTTAACCATCTTACCATTGTCTCTGATCACTTCAAGTTTGGTCATCAAGTACTGGAACGACACCATTACCGGAGATGTGTTTGTTGTCATTATCTACGTGTTCTTATTAGTGATCCATTTCTTAGGTGTGCAAGCATACGGTGAATTGGAATTCTTCTTCAACACATGTAAAATCTTAATGATTGCCGGGTTTATCATCTTTTCCATCGTGGTTAACTGTGGTGGAGCCGGAACCACCGGGTACATCGGTGCTAAGTACTGGCACGATCCTGGTGCGTTTGCCAGCAAGAGTTCCATTGACAGATTCAAGGCCATTTGTTACATTCTGGTCACCGCATACTTCTCCTACGGTGGTACTGAACTATACGTCCTATCGGTTAATGAACAAGAAAACCCAAGAAGATCCACTCCAATTGCTGCAAAGCAATCCATCTACCGTATTGTTGTCATCTACTTATTGACAATGATCCTTATCGGATTTAATGTTCCACACAACAACGAGCAATTGATGGGAAGCGATGGTTCAGCACAACATGCTTCTCCATACGTGTTAGCCGCCTCTATCCACGGTGTCAAAGTCGTCCCACATATCATCAACGCAGTCATCTTGATTTCCATCATCTCCGTCGCAAACTCTTCCCTATATGCTGGCCCAAGATTATTGGCTTCCTTAGCCGCACAAGGCTATGGTCCTAAATTCATGGCATACATCGACAGAAAGGGTAGACCACTGTACTCATTGATTATCTCCGCGATTTTCGGTTTAATTGGTTTTGCTGCTTCTTCTTCCAAGGAAGAGCAGATCTTCACATGGTTAGCCGCCATTGCAGGTTTGAGTGAACTGTACACCTGGGGTGGGATCATGCTGTCACATGTGCGTTTCAGAATGGCCATGAAAGTCCAGAACAAGAACTTGGATGAATTAGGATACAAGTCCAACTGTGGTGTCTGGGGTTCTGTCTACGGTGTCGTTTTCAGTGTCCTGTGTTTCATTGCACAATTCTGGGTCGGTTTAGCACCACCAATGAATGGCGGGAAGTTGAGTGCCGAATCATTTTTCCAAAGTTATTTAGCGTTCCCAATTTGGTTTGCCTGTTATTTCGCTTATATGATTTACTACAAGGATTTCACTTTCTTGATTCCATTGGAAGATATCGATTTGGATAATCATAGACGTATTTATGACCCTGAGGTTTTGAAACAAGAGGATGAAGAAAATAGACAGAGAATCAAAAACGGGTCTTGGTTGGTTAAATTACAAGCATTCTGGTGCTAACGTTATCGACCTACTTTTTCTCGTACAGACTACTTTCCCTTTGTGATGAAGACTCTGTCTATGCATTTAAACTTTTGTACTATATGATCTGTTATTACCGATAATAGGTAGAATATATAATAATATATAATAATATATAATAATATATAATAAAATAAAGCAAATCAAAACAAAACAAAACAAAACAAAACAAAACAGAACCTCATTAGAATCAATCACTTTTCATCGGTATCTTCTGCTCCGTATACGAACGATCACGACTCAACAATTTATTTCTCAATGTTTATTTTTGGGTTCCCAATCATTGGAGCACGCCGCATCACACACACAAACACACAACCACACGTTCCACGGAAATCATCGTGCGAACAAAGAGCCTAGATTCAGCCTAAAAGCCTCACCTACCCACCCATCCAATTATTGCCCTAATCCGGTAATTCTTTCCATCACACCGTCGGTCTCTCTCGTTTTTTTTTGTTTTTTTTTATTTTTGTTGAATATGAAACCATATACAGGCTGTTCCTTTCAACCGAACCTAATTGTACTCAACCAATCATAAACAACAATGCTCCGTAGTGCCTTCCTGACTCCCCCTGTTTTCTTTCATTTATTTATTGTATTCTTAATTCCATATTTGGAAACCATTAGAGAAATGCCTTCCGAATTGGGGTTGTTGAAACAATCCAGATTCTGCTCCTCGAAGAATTCAATCTTATTTTTACATTATAGTCCATGAATGACTTGGCTATCTATGTCACAGATTAAAGTAGGTGGTAAGAGACTCAACAACCACTTCAGACTTCAGAATATCCCTTTCTTGGCATATCCGATGGTTGCATTTGTCCCAAAACAGACGGAACCAATTTCAATTTGACTGTGTCTCCCCTCAGTCATCTAGTAGACACTCAGTCACTTTTGCCACAATTCTCAATGGTATGTGCTCTTCTTGCGAATGTTGTTCTTGGTAATATTCAACAACTGCACATATACACTCGTAAGACCCAATAGTTTATATTATGGCTAGGGCTATGGCCATAGCTATGGAATACCCACGGTTCTATAATATATTATTGCCTATATGGGTTTTTTACTCCAACGATACATCCTTATTTATTATTTCTAGACACAAATGGTGATGTATTGTACATACATCTTTAGGCAAACTCTCTATAAACCATTGACATCAACAATAAAACGATATGATGGTATGAAATTTTCATTTTATAATTGCAAAATATTTTACTTTATTATTCTTCTCCAACTGAAAAACTTTTTCTATATAAATCCATTATATTTTGTATTCTCTCATCCATCTTTTCATTCTTCTTTGTCTCACTTTTCTCTTTTAATATTATCCATATACAAGAATTCAACAGCAATCTTACATTCGCCTATTCCCACACAAACAAACTCAAATAACTATGACTTTTACAAAATCCGCCTTATTAACTGCCACTTTCTCTGCTGCTTTAGTCTCCGCTCAAGCTGTCTCCCCACAGGAAACTGCTGAATTACAAGCTATCTTACAAGATATCAACTCCAACATAGCTGAATACTTGTCTTTCGCTACTAGTGGCTCTGGTTTCCAAATCCCACCAGATGTCTTAAGTCTATACAGGCAAATCGTCACATACAAGGATGACTCCTACACTACCTTATTTGGTGAATTGGACTATCCTGCTATCACTAGCACCATCACTAATTTACCATGGTACTCTTCAAGATTAGAACCAGCTATTAAGAAGGCTACCGAAGGTTTAGCTGATTCTCCAGCCACTTCCACAAAGGAAGCTGTTTCTTCTACTAAGGAAGCTATCTCTTCAACCACAGAAGCTGTCTCTTCTACTAAGGAAGCTGTCTCTTCAACCACGGAAGCTGTCTCTTCTACTAAAGAAGCTGTTTCCTCCACCAAAGAAGCTGTTTCTTCAACTACCGAAGCTGTTTCTTCCACCAAGGAAGCCGTCTCTTCAACTACTGAAGCTCCTGCTTCTTCATCTAAGACTGCCACCCCTCAACCTTCCACACTTAAGTCAGCCGTCTCTCAAATCACCGACGGTCAAGTCCAAGCTACCTCAACTCAATCTGTTGAACCTCAAAACTCTAACGCTGCTGGTAAGAACATTGCTGTTAATGGCCTATTTGCCGCTGGTATTGCAGCATTATTATTATAATTATCTTAATAATTACTTTTATGTTTAATAATAATTATACCCTTTTATTGTTATATTCCTCCTTCTCTCGTATTTTAAATAGTATGTGGTATCTGGACGTTCATGTCCATTCATTATTTTTAAAATAAAATGGAATCCAAACTCATGGCATTTCCACAATATTATTTAATACGATTTATGTATGTATATGGTTCTTTATTTGTATTTAACTTAATATAATTTAATATAATATAATTTAATTTAATATCATATTTGTTATATATTGCCAGTGTTTTCAAGACTAGACTCTTGAATAGAAATATATATACCCATTCTTCTTAATCTCTTCCGTATCATCTGCTAAAACAATCTTTTCATCATTGTATAACACCCATTTCTCAACACTTCCAAAGTGTTTCTTAATAAATGCAACATAATGTCCAGACTGTACAGAATTACCCTTATGACAAACAACTCCAGTCAATTTGTATGGGCTAGAACCTAAATGGCCATACTCGTTCAACTCCTTGGTTCCTTCATTACCGTCACCGCCATCTGCTTGTCCGTCAGTGGACAGTTCACCATCGTCATCCATATTATTGAACACCCATTCGACACTTCTATTAACATCACCATTATTTAAAATTAATGCCTTTCTGCATAATTTAGCGTCTAATCCCATTGATACCATGGAGTTAATAGAGTCTGTGTTAACATCACCCTGTTTCTTACTGGACCCTTCCTTTGAAGATGGAACACTGAACTCAGAATTGACACCGGAATCTTCGATATGTTCAAATAACCAGTTCATAGCAATTTCAGTATTTTCACTGTTTCCTGTCTCATATAACGATCTTGTTATAGCATTTTGAGAAAATCCCATCTCTAATAATGAAGTCATCACAATTTCATTTGGTTTAAAACTCGAGCTATTCTCTTCTTCATCATCGTTTTCTTCAGGTAACAGCTCTTCCTTAGTTGTATCAAATCCATTGGATTGAAACTTTGATACGTTCAAAGTATCACTAAAATTATCAACTCCGGGTATTACTAGTTCGTTACTTGTCTTGACAGGGGTCCAATTTTCTAATTTAATCCTGATTGGATTAATAACTAGTATATCTGGGAAACTCTTAAACCTACATTTTTTAACAGCTGAAGTCTTTTTCTTACAACTTGGACAATTGAACTCAATGACTTCACCCTCAAAAAACTTTTGTAATCTTTCACATATATCTTGCTGTTCGACATTATCCTCCAATGGTAATTGAATAGTTTCATCTGTTTGATAAGAATATTTAACTTTCTCACATTCTAAACACTTCAATTTGTCTTCCATTGTAAACCTAAACAGATCATTCGGGTTCTTGAAGTTGGTTTGCTTATCAAATAATTTTTTATCTAATTGAGCAATAATATATGTCAAAAATTCCAATGCATCTTGTTGCTTATTAGAACTAAACTCTTCATCGTTTCCACCAATGCATTTTTTAAAACTTGTAGGTTTGACTCCATCGTTATATACCTTATCTTGGACATTAATGGCATTATTTAATTTAATTAATTGGCATTTTAAATTATTACTTGGATAAACAACATCTAGTGGAAAATTACCACGAATTATACTTTGCAACTCATCTTTCCATTGCAACGCACCACCATTAAATAGACATTGTAAAATAGAATTCATATAGCATGAATTACCCAGATTTAACAATCCACAGCCAGTATCCTTACCTGCATTTACTTTTATTAGTTCATTACCTTGAGAATCTGTCATCTTAAAATTCCAGTTTACATTCTGTTCCACCTGTAATTCTGTTAATGTTTTCTCGGTTGCAAACTTATTATCCAAATCGATACCAAAATTTCTTAATATCGTTGAAACTAGATTACCACTGTCGTTAAATTTAACTTCATCGTTACATCGGTAACAGTATAGGTCATTCGAGTCCTTGCTCAAAGAACCTAATTTGATAGCTAATGGATGTTCTGGGTATGATTCGAAATGTTTTAAAGCATGTGTATTCCCTTCAATACCAACTTGCTCTCTCCCACAACCAATGTTCCCACAATGCAAACATAGCCATAGATTTGAACCCAGCCCACAATCATTACATTTGTTAGTATCTTTTTGTGTGCTAGCTAACTTTTCAACAGCAAAGTTTTCCGTATGAGGACATGCATTAAGCTCCAATTCCCATGATTTAGTTTGATCAATAATTGTTTGTGATTTAGCATGAATAATTTGCATTATCTTATCTGGGGTAGTATTGTCGGTACCAATGTTTATGCTATCCAATAGAACTTCTACATCACTAGAATTTGGTATCTGTTTGATCAATTTCCAAACGACATCATAAGTCTCATCTTCTGATCTTTCTACTATTTGTAACTTAATCTTTTTATTATTACATTCTCCGTCATCGTCCCTGATAGGCTTCTCAATCTTTGCAATATTTAAATAAGAAACATGTATAGAATCGCAGGAACAATCTGTGACACCCATGTGCAATTGTGTATGCAATTGGCATAAAGGTTGAAAACAAGATAGACATATGTTCAGGGAATTGCTAGCACTTGCTTGTGCAGCAACGTCTCCTTCTTTATCAATCTTATTATATACTGTTTCGTAGCAGTAAATACATTCATCCTTTGAAATTACAGATGGAACGATAAGTCCATTCAATAATTCTTCTGCCATGACTTTAATTGGATGTTTGATTACTCTCGAGTGGGTAATTAGCTTCACTTAATTTTAGTTCTTGTGAAGTAGGATCCAGTAAAGAAAAGTCCCTACTGTTTTGCCACTTTATAGAATCACACGATATCGGAAGGCTGGGTAATATATCTATTGTTGTTAAGGTTATAAACATACTAAGTCAAAGCATTGCAACGCATTGGGCATGAGAATATTGGTTGACTGTTTGATCATGCATGGGTTATTATTTCTCAATAATTAGTTTTAGAGGGATCTATTATCGTCAATTATGTTTCTACTTAAAAGTTTAAAACTCTGCCTCAGGTTATCCGTGTATAAAATAATAGGTAGTTTAGAAGGTAAAATATATCTTCATTTTACATAATAATGCTCATTATACAGTTATATATCTATCTAAGCATATGCAATAAAACACAGATCCATATTCATGTGTGCATGTAAGTATCTTGCTATTTTTAATCATATGAATTATTCATATGAATTAGCCTCAGCATAAACACTTTCCTACCAAGCATTGTGTCTCCCTGATGCATTAATGTTAGGAATAGACAAATTAAAAAAATTAAAACTCAACTAACCAACCCATTCTTTAACAGTTATCAATAAAACTGTTTACTCTAATAAATATCAGATCATAGAAAACAGTACTTGATTACACCAAAGACACTTAAACTGAAAATGGTCAAGAAGAACACATGAAGACAGAACGAGTCAAAGGATGTCATTAAATAGTAAGGTAAATGAATATAATACATCCAGTAAAGCTTTTCCACGATTTCTTCAATCTTGTCAACTATAATATTTTGTTTATTGCCATTTAACTTTTTGCTTTCCTTAATAGTTGGAACAAATGTCATAAGACTGGAATTTTGCACTATGATTGGTTCAAACATCTTTTGTTATTTGGTATTTCTCGTTTCTTGTTTCTTGTATTCCAAGACATACAAAGTAGTCGTTCTTATTGTTGATGTTGTTATTACTCCTATACATTTTTATAATTAAGCAACAAACGGTTCGTGTTTATTTTTCTTTTGCCCTTCAGTGAAAAAAAAGAGGGAAAAAGAGGTTATTAACCTATAATCTTATACAACAATAAAATAGAAAATATAGCATACACTTCAACTTTGAATAGTATATTACAACATTAAGTAAATATGAAATACATAATTATATATTCTATTCTCGATAATTATTTCTTATCATTTTTAAACATCGAAAATAACGAACGTTTCATATGGTTATTTTTAGATTGGCTATTACCGTCACTACCTTTGTCGTGCTTCTGTGCGTCTTTGCGCAATCTATCTATATCTAGGGATTGGCGTACACGGGAAAATGATGATCTTGGTTTCCCACTACTATTATTATTCGCAGTGCTATTATTAACAGTTAAATTATTTTGATAAAGTTGGCTAGTACGCAATTGAGAAGCTACAGCTTTTTTCTTTTCATGACCTGAATGGCCTATGTTTTGATTTCTATTAGAACTTTCAGATCTAGAAAAATCGATTTCTTGATATCTTAAATCTAGGGATCTACGTCCAACTTTTATTGAAGGATTGCTTCTACTTTCAACTTCAAAGTTACCAACAGAATTTAGTTTTGGCATCTGGTTTCCATTTTTGCTAATTGAAATAACATTTTCTTTGTTGGCATTGCTCTTTTTTTTTCTTATTCCATCTAAATTTATTGTAATACTTTCACTCGAGGCAATATTCTCCTTCTTCCTGTTCCCAAGTTGCTTGGAATTGCCTAACTGCTTATCCCTATCATTATCTTGCGGGATATTTCTAACTATATTGTCGTTATTAATACTACTAAATTCGTCATCCTCATAATCGCTACTTAAATCATCATTATCATCGTCATTGTCGTCGATCAAAGTGCTGTTTCTAACTTCGTCATCATCCTTATCCTCCTTTTTTCTCTTATCTGTGCGGAACTTTCCTAAACTACCTATAAAACTACTTTCCCCAGAAAGGTTCATCTCATTAAGGCTTAGATCTAATAAATCTACATCCTGCGCATTTGTATTGGTTTCAACAGGTATATTTGGTCTATTATCGATTAATAAATCATCTTCGTTATATAATTTTAAAGGAATAGATTTCGAATTTGTTACTTTATCCGGTGCAGGAATATAGTTATCTGGTGCACTTTTCGTATTTTGGTCAAAGGAAGGAGTTATATGTGAGTTCTGTACTGAAATAAATGGTTGGGGCTGTGGTATATTTTTAGTTATTTGCTTAATATTACTTATATCGGGATTATATTTCATATTTTCAAAAGGTTGATTTATATTGGTTCCTTGAGACAAATCAACTCTTTCATTCCCTGGAGCTTTATTCAAATATTGATCAACACTCATATTTAGAATCGCAGGGTTCCGTTGTTGCTGTTGCTGTTGCTGTTGCTGTTGCTGTTGCTGTTGCTGTTGCTGTTGCTGTTGTTGTTGTTGTTGTTGTTGCTGTTGTTGTTGCTGTTGTTGCTGTTGTTGCTGTTGTTGCTGTTGTTGTTGAGTGCATGCAATATAGTTGGGCTTCTTACTATTAGTTGAGTCACTCATGCCAGAGAATATTGCTTGGTTATCGTTGTTTTCATGGAAATATTTGGTGTTAATACCGCTATTTCTATTTACGTTGGAATTTGCTCCAAAAGGATCCTGGATATGTGGGTTATATATAAACTTATTGTTATTGCCACTATTAGGTAGATTACTTTGGCTGTTATTATTTTGGTTAGCCTCTTGGTAATTTATTTGGTTAAACTGGATTTGTGGTTGTGATTGTGATGGTGATTGTATTTGTGCTTGTGATTGTGGTTGAGATTGTATAGTTTTATCCAGAAAGATATTATTTACATCATTTAGAGCATTATTGTTTGATGAAATTTTAGAATTCATCTTTGGAAATGGGTTATTGGATTTATGCTGTTTACCAGTTGTAAGCTGGGTATTTTCATATAATTTAGTCTGATCAACATTCTCTTTACTCTCTAGATTCAGGTTATTCCTCGTTTGAGACGCTTGTGTTACAGTAGAATCATTGAATCCATAAGAATTTACATTGACCTGTGGAGGATTAGTAGAAATTTTATCAAGTTGAGGCAATGGTTGCTCTGGAACTTCAGGTGAAACTTTGAAATAAGTATCATCAGTACTTCCTTTCACATTTTGCAGGGGGTTGTTTGTGTTTTTAATTTCGCTATCTAAATAAGAATTAAGTTCATTAACGCTTGGAAAGTATTTATCATCGAAGTCATTCTTTATATTCTTGGGGTTTGTTATGAAGGTTTCATTTTGAGTTTGTGGCTGTAAGGGTTGCTGGGGTTGTTTAGATTGTGCTGGTTCTTGTGGTTGTTGGAGTTCTGAAGATAGTTGCTTGTTTAAAGAATTTGCACTTTTAAAAGATTCTAGAGTATGTGACGTATGCCTTGATAATCGATCTTCGGATAATGTTGATTTTCTTCTCTCAGTAAGGCTATCATTACTAATATCACTATGATATATATTGATTTTTGGCATTATTTCAGAAGCATTAGCAAATAATGTATTAAATAACTTATCATCAGATTTACTTCTTCTTTCTAATTTATTTGATTTATTCTGTTCCATCATAAACAATTGATATTGTATATTTTGAATTTTACTTTGATATTCTGAAAACTTTTTAAAATCATATTTACCTTCCCCATATTTATCGCCAATTGGAGTTTCAACATCCATTAGAGTACTGATCACATATAATACTTGGTAGATATTTGGTCTCATGTTTGGATTCTCAGATAGCATTGCCGTAACTAAAGTAATTAATTGAGGAGAATAATTATTTGCGGGAACATCAAATTTCGAATGTAAAATAGCAAACTGGCCAGTCATTTCAAAAGGAGTTGTATAAAAAAATAATTTGTATAGAAATATACCTAACGCCCAAATATCTGATTTTTCATTAACAGGCAAATATCTATAAAGATCAATCATTTCAGGAGATCTGTATTGCGGAGTAGTATGGATATAAATATTCTGCGTTAGTATTGCAATATCTTGATGAGTGGTTGCAATTGGATGGCATGTAGATGCAGAACCAAAGTCGCATAAATTAAAGTTATTTTGGGCATCAACCAGTACATTTTCAATTTTGATATCACGATGAATCAGAGGTGTCTGAAGGTAATGCATGTGCGAGACTGCAAATGTTACATCATGCATGATCTTTAATATTTCCTTCTCTGATAATTTAGTAGCTAGACGATCATTCATGTAATCTAATAATGATTTATTTGGACATAGTTCCATAAGTAAGAACACTTCATACCCTGTAGTGCTATTACGGTTTCTTGTTGCATTTGAATCGTAATATTGAACAATATTTGAAGATCCTCTTAATTTTTTCATAACTTCAATTTCATTTTTCATTTCTTTGAGTCCATTGTCATCATATACCATAACCCTCTTCAAACAAGCCAAATCACCTATTTTTAACGACTTATTATCCGGTTGTAAATGACCGTCGCTCGCTTTTCTCTTATTGTCATTAGTACTGTTGAATTCATTTAAAAGTTCAACATACTTTACACTATATATTTGTGCAAACCCACCCTCTGCCAAATACTTGACAATTTCCACTTTATGTGATCCAACAGCTACTATATGCCCTGGTAGAAATTTTTCTACAGCTAGATTTGAAACACTTTGAGTAGCAGCAAACGTTGATACTGATTTAGAAGTTGCATTACTCGAAGACATGATGAATTATGCTGATTCGTGTATTCGGTATATATGTATTTTTATGTTATTTTGTTTATGATAGCATATAATTCATTCAAAATTGAATGAGACGGGAAGCGAGCAGTGGAATAAATTAAAGCAATGCTTAAATATGTGATTGATATCTTTAGTTATCAATTGCAATTAAGCTTTGTTGTTTGTTTTGATCTTTATTCACAATGATCCAAATTTCAATAGGGGTGGTATGTTTTAGTGCATCTCTCTATGTGTGGTCCATGTTTCGCTCGTGATACCTGAAGCGAGAGATTCGTTTCGTAAAAATGTGTGGAGCAAATATTTTGTATGGTAAAACAAAATAGCGAGATGAGATGAGATGAGATGACTTAACTTGAAATTATAGGCTGTCTATATCCTTTATTATTGTTACACTATATTGACATATGTATATGTTTATATATATATTTTTAATATGTACGGAAATCTCTATTCAATATTGGATAGGATGCCAGATAATAATTTCTTCATTTCTGAATAATTATACGGAACCCAAATTAATTCTGCGCCTGCAGTATTTTTAGATATGGTTGCCATCTTATGTTCAATGAATTCAGTTAGCATTGTCCTTAAAGATATTTCATTAGATGCAATGAAGTCTGCAGAACATAAATGTTGAAATTTCTTAAACTCAATACCATATATCGGTATACCACGCTTAGTTGCCGGTACACCACGTTTGTTATTAGACTTACTAGAGGTTTCCATATTATTCAGTTGTGTTTCTACTAATAATTTGTACAGTTTCTTGGAGTTGTTTGTTAAAGATTCCAACACATATTTAGCACCTTCAGCACCAGTGGTCGATTCATTCTTACCCATTTTCATTATATCTTGGAATGACGATTCTACGGCATTTGGTTCGTAATTAGTAATATTGTGGAAGATAAAATTGAAATTCTGTGACTTCATGTTATCCCACAGGATTGGTGCATATATATGATCCGTTGACGCGACGATGGCAATTTGCCTGATTAATGATAAGTTACTAAGCATTGTTTGAAACCCATCTTTCCTTACACTAGGTCCATCAAGGTTATGAACAACAATGATTAATTGAATCTCTAGGGGTTGGGTCTTGTAAAAATCTATCATTTTTTGAATTTGTAACAATACATGATTACCCCAGTACTTTGTTTCATTTCTAGTTAATTCTTCAGGCAATAGGGCACTGGAGATATCCTTAAATACGTCTCTGTAATTACATGTTGGATTGTACCCATTGATAACAATGCATGGTACAGCCATCTTAGGGCCGTTGGGAGGTTCTTGGCCAAATTTTGACTGTTCAAGAAGTTCAAAACTGGCTAATTTGTGCGGCAGGTAATCGACAGCAAACTTTTCTAAAAAATCACGTTTTGAGCCAATGCCATAGAATAATAAGGAAAACCCCTGTGTTACTTCAAACCAATATTGGGGGAACATTTTTCTTTGTATTTCAAATAGTTTAGTTCTGGTAGAGTTTTGAAAGTTGTTATGAAACAAGTTAGAAATCAATGCAAACTCTTCTCTAGTTATTTCCGGTGCCATAGCCATTGTATGTTGGGATTTATCTGCAGTTCTACTAAATTTTCTTTGGTCAAAGTAACCTTCAAATGTATCAAGGAAATCATTGTTCGATCTATTCATCTTTAAATTCTTTAGATATTTTCCATTAGATGTGGTTGGTAATGGTGTTGGGATAAAGTTTTTTGATAATGTTAAATTAAATGAAGATGAATTGTTCTTATATTCTTTTAAGTTATCCATGATTATTTTCTTTAGAGGAGACGTGAAATCATGTTCAGTCGTGGCACTGGATTCTTTCTTACGAGGTGTGCCTGGGTCTTCAGTATCAGAAAATACTGATGATGATTTTTTATTATGTTTGCGTACTGTTTTCCTTTTAGTTGGAGTGCCAATACTAGAAGTTAATCCTTTAGGTTTTCTTCCTCTTTTACTTTTCCCTCTGACAAATTCCGAAGGGGAGAGCATAGTATTTTCTGTGGATATATCAGCCCCATCTTCAATATCTGCTACTTTACTATCATTGTAGTAAGAATCATCATCAATATCAGACCCTGATTCGCTTGAAAATTCATTTAATTGAATCTTAGATAATGTCTTTTTTAAATTTTTTCTTGGTGATCTTTCTGGAAGGATATTTTCCTGGGATATACTTAAAGTAATTTCACTCTTGGCTTTCTTATTCATTCCATCAGAATACAGATTGGGTGTCTTCTTTACTCTCTTTGTTATATTGTTTTCATCTTCAATTTTAATCTTTCTTGGTCTACCACGCTTGCGCTTAGGTTGTGTCATAGCCTCGTTGTCTGTCTCTTTGTTAGGCTTTCTTGGTCTACCAGGTTTACGTTTAGATTGTGCAGCAGATTCATCTTTAGATATTGAGTTCATGTCTGTGCTAATCTTTTTTGGTCTACCAGGTTTACGCTTAACCTCTTGTACCATAGTAGGATCAGTTGACACTGGGCCAGTCTCTTGTTTGGTCTTTTTTGGTCTACCAGGTTTACGCTTTGGTGATACCTGGGTCTCAATTGTTGTCTTTTCTTTCAATTCTGCCTGTATGGTCGCATCATTACTGCTATTGATATTGTCATTTTTATCATTTTCAGTATCACTATCACTGAGTTGCGTGTACAAGGGAATCGATATTACTTCAATTTGGTTCTTTCGCCGTGGAGAAAGGACTCGTTTCTTATGGAACGGTGCATCAACTGGGATTGTATTCATTGTAGTTGGTAATACATGCACTTTAGTAGGCCCATTTCTTTTAGATGGTGATGATAGAATGTCTGTATGTTCAATGATATCATCTGACATAATTCTATTGGGTTTATTTCGCGTTTATATAATTTAAATCGGATGAGAAAGTTAGCAAATGGTGCAATTAGCCAAGCTATTGCTTCTAATAATAATATATCGTAGAATCACGCCAAATGAAATGGCTAAATAAGTGCTACACAGATAAGTAACGGTCGTTGTTGTGTATTCTATTGAGCCTGTACCATTAAACCAAAAACAATCGTCTCTGAATTTCTGATGCAGAAACAAATAAAACAAAACAAAAATTAAAAAAAATAAGTAAAAAATTGGATCACCCGGATATACAACATTATACAGTTTTTTTCTAAAAGTGGAACAGTATAACAAAGCTCTAAATTACATTAATGATAGGGAAATTCCTAGAGTTGTATTTAGGATTTATTATGTAATATTTAAATGTAGTTGTTATACAGGTTACACCGCCCTTGTTAATTTTCCACTCCTTTTCAATTCCAATGCCTTCTTGTATGGTGGATTTGTTGGACCTTGAACTGGATCCAGTGATCCGAGTTTATCCTTCAATGATGAGCTGATTTCATCATCATCATAATGATATGTGGCATCAGAATCAAAACTATTGAGTCCACCACATGACATAAACTCTGCTATATCTTTTTCGTCCTCCCTCCACGGTGTTAATTTGGTGTCATTTGTTATCTGCAGTCTGCTTAATGTGCATCCTCTGAAGAATTCTTCGACAGATTTGTCTATATCTAGTTTTGGTTCCCAATTCAATGGGGGATTATATCCTATACAAACAATAAATGCCTCCAACGATGTGCCTCTTGATGATCGTGGCTTAGCACAGACGACCCTATCGAACAAGTAACCTAATTGGGAATATAACATATCAATGTCACGGCCTCTAAAAATCTTGGCAACAAAGGTACCGCCTTGTTTTAAAATGCAGGTGGTTAACTGCAATGCACTCATTATAAGTTGTTGTTGTACATATTCATCTAGATCGTGCAACCCAGTGACGTCAGGTGCACCATCACTACAAACAAAATCGGCCTTTTCATTACCAAAGATCTCAAGGATCCTAGATAGTGTCTTTGGATGTGTGATATCAGCTTGTAGAGTGATGACATTGTCTATGGGAGACATTGGTTGTAAATCAACAGCAACGATCTTTTTATCAGCATTACTAGATGTTGAGTCTTCTCCAAACATTTTTCTTGATAGGACTTGTGACCATGAACCTGGTGCCGCACACAAGTCAACCACTCTCTTCAAATTCGATTCATCGTCAAGAAAACGGAACTCTTCATTTAATTGTAACAATTTGTACGCCGATCTTGCCCTGTAGCCTTCTTCTTTGGCCTTTCTATAATATAAATCTCTTTTATCTTTACTGCTCTTACCCATTATGCCTTTTTTCACGATGCAGGATGTACTTCTATAATATAATATAATATATTTTACTATATATATTTCTTTTATATTATTTACATAATACATCCACTATACTTAATTTTCACAGAGCATCGCAAAACTTGAATTTAATTTTAAATTTTGTCGTTGCGATAAAAAAAAATTTTATCAGTGTATTTATTACCCGTACATACCCCAGGATTCTTCTAATTCAGCTTGACTGACATCGATCTCTTCTTCTAACGGCTTCTTATTAATAACAAGATCTCTACAGACTGGACATGTCTTGTTCGATGATAACCATACTGCTAAGCATTGTAAATCAAACATATGATTACAATGCGGTAGCTTTACCACAAGCGGATATGCATCATCATGGAAGTTTTCAAAACATATTGCGCAGAGTTCATCATTTGGAATTTTCTTGGAGGGTACTCTTGGTATGGAGTCGATGAATTCCTGGGAGCAGCCATCATTTGGTGTCTTTGACCATTGTTCCTGTAGGGAATTGGGTATTAATGATGTGAGGAGGGAAATAAGTGCTGGGTCTTGAGGCCCTAACTGCTGGTACATATTCTGAAACTCTGCTCTTAGATGTCTTCTTGTGGATTCATTCCCATCGCTAGCTGTTTGGTTTGTTGAACTTGTATTGTGCTCTTCTGTTTATAAATATCTCTCTCGAGGATATTAAATAGTTAGTAAGGGAACTGCGAATGGTTAATGTTTTCTTCTTTATTTGTTTCTTTGTTTTAGGAAGTAAGCCTACATACCTTCGTAAGTCGACATTTGACAATAGAAATACTATATTCGCTTTAAACGTTTTGGTGTGCTTGTATTCTTACTTGTAATCAAACTATACCCCATGGTAATGGTGGCGTTCCTTACTTAATAGTTTTCTAATCTGTTTGTTCAAGAGTGTGTTTACCCGGATCTTTTATTGAAGTATAGAAATAACAGATCCTAGTGAACAAGAGCGCTGATAAGTAATAGATGATGTAACTACATCATTGTAGAGTTTATAAAACGTATCTAGATTGTTTATGTGTATCTATGTATGCATCCTTATATATATTTATTTAAAGTTCGATATTCTAAATACTTATTGTGTTATAATAGGCGATTAGTCAAATGGTTCAATTACGTTGGGGGTGTATCCCATAATAATAACGAAAGGGCATCACGTTCATTAGATTTTCTTCCACGATCTCTTCTTGTCGGACTTCTTCTCATACTTGGTAACCCTATTGAATTCCGTACTGATGCAGACTGTAAAATATGAACAGTCCTTGCCACATGCGAATAATTCCTAACAGTGGTTATGATTTTATCAATTTCGATCTCACTTTCTAATTCATCATCGTCATCGTCATCAGATTCAATTTTTATATCACATATTGTTTGTGTATTGCGAATAATCTCATTAACCTGGTTATATGGCCTTTTCTTGAGTGGGTACCAATAATGCATCACGATAAAGTAAACTACATGTAATGCAAGTCCGAAAACTAATAGGTGAACAAGAGGTAACGATAAAGCAGTATTACCTAATTGTGGACGGATCAGTGAATCCTGTACTTTGATTGTAAACCCAGATTCGTTGGTTGTGGATTCAACAATAGAACCTTTCCATGGCTCGTACTCTCTATTTTCTCCTCTCTCTTTGATAATAATTTGGGTTCTGAGTAAATTTATGAGTTTAGTTTTAAGATGTTGAGTCATTTCCTTTAGTTTATTCGCATGGTTAAACGACATAATGTTATTGTTTTATTAGCCAAATCAATTCTATGCTGTAATATGTGGAGAATATCGATACAATATCTACAATGTCAAAGAAGCTATACGTTTACCATTGGATTTAGTCTTCTTATTCTTTTTCTTGTTCGCTGATTTTTTTGTGATTTTCTTATTTTTTGCAATTTTCTTAGCGTCACTGAATTTACCGTCGTCGTTGTTTGTTCCGTCTGTCGCATTTTCACTTTGTAACAACAAATCAGATGATGATAAAGAAGATGAGGACGACGATGTTTCTTTGGATATCAGGTTTCTCAAAGAAAAGCTTAGTTTGGTGTTTTCATCAGCGTTGTTCCCAAAAGAGCCCGCTGAAAACCCAGAGGTCCATGGTATAACAAATATCTGAAAATGATCAATCTTTAATATTCCTCTTTTCAAAATTGGAACCATTTCTTGTGACGTCTTGACACTTAAAATGGAATCACTTTCTATTAAACTGTTGACATATTTATTACTTAAATCTTCATTGATAAACCGAATTCCTCCTGCCCGCGCCTTGTGATTAACAATTATACTGTTGGAATCATTATCCTTCCAATCTCTCCTCCCAACAATTTGTGAAATCGCATCTGAGATTTTCCATTCTGCAATCGATGGGTTAATATTGTATAAGAAAAATGACCTTGAATCTGTATTTTTCTCAAATGATGCATTTAACGGTAATTTTTTCAAAATATGAGATATATCAATATTCTTATACTTCTGTTCGTTAAGTTTCCAATTATTACTAATATTACCATTACCATTTTTACCGTCATTTGAATTCTCAGTTTCACTTGCCTGTGCTAGTGCCTCTTTTAACTTAACCATTAATTTCTCTAATTCATTAGCATTACTAGTAACTTTAGCTCCACCAAATTTTTCATCTTTTTTCAAAGCAAGAAACTTCTTCATCATGTCATTCTTGGCTTCCTTTGTCATCATTGAATCATTGCCACTGATCAGTGATACGATTTGGTCACGCTGTTTGATCGGTATATGCCATGTTAAGTCTAGCATACAGCATTGGCAAGCATGTCTCTGATCAGCACATCGGTGACAAATGATCGTCTTAATGATATTAGAGGACCGCTCGGTCTGCTTAAAATGGTATAATGTAAATGTGAGCGTACAAATCTTACATTTGGAACCATCTGGTACTTTTGACATTCTGATATCTTCGGATGGGCCAAGGCATCGGTCACATATAGAGGGAGGTAGGTCGTTATAATTGGTGCTCATTTCTTTCAACACTTATTCTTTTAATATCTTGTGGCCCTGAAAATTCAATAATAAAAATACTGTATATATTTTCGGTGAATAATATAGGTATTTGAATCGGCACGTTAGTAGAGCCTTGTATCCTCTTCTTTTCTCTTTATACAGAACTAAATCTATCATCATCATAAATTAAATTTTTCATATCACAGTAGTCAGCTAGCCGGGTAATGACTAACATCTGTGTAAGAATGAAATAATTATTAATGGATTGACAGGTTCAATCGAATAAAAAACCTTTACAAAATATTTAAAATAAGGAATATATTATACTAAAATGTGTATCTAACTATGTATCAACTACGTTCTTGTTTTTGGTTCTATTGTTGGGTGGTTTTTTTCTTTAAATGAGTCTTGTAATGTTGGATGCAATTATCATGCCTACTGAATTTTTGATCGCAACTTTCAAAGGGACATGAATGGTTCTTTTCGCCCGTATGAATTCTATTGTGTCTAGATAAGTGGCCTGATGTAGTGAATGCCATTGAGCATGTCTTGCAGATATGGTGACGACGCTTTGTCGTGGTTATTCCTGAAATATTTTTTCTCTGGCATTGATATTTTCTGTTTAAGTTATGTAGCTTCAGTATAATTGGTTGTTTTCCAACACCATTGAAAGCTTCACCTTTTTTCCTATTAAAGAGTGGAATTTTACTGGCAACAGTCATTAGATCTCTTTTTTTCAGTATTGATTGTCTTGGGCTTGTTGAACAAAGAGCAATATTTTTATCGGATTGGGGAGAACTATCTGGTTTATATGTGATGCCTGGTGATCTACTTTGAACAATGGGTTTTGTGATTGTGGAAATACTTTCAAACGCATATCTATTGAGTTTAACTTTTAAATCATTTTCAATTGATTGTGAGTTTGGTACTACAAGTGGGAGTAACGTTTGGTATTTTTTTTCAGGTGATATTGGTGGTGATGGGATATCGTTTGTTATAGAATATGTGACCATAATAGGCACACCACTACGATTATCTAATTTTATAGGTGGTTCAGGTAATACATCATTTGGTAACAAAGTTAAGAATTGATTTTGAACAGGGCAATCGGTTGGATTCATGGGTCTATTGGTTTCTTGGTATCTTGTTTGCTTTATTATTACAGATTTATAATGGAATAACGCAAATTAGCAATGTCAAATATGATTTGATATCTCAACATTATATATACATATTGGGCATCGTATCATATCGTACCCCTCTCCTGGATGGCCAGTTCTATTTACTTTCTTTTACGAATAATACCTGAAACACAACAAGGTTTTACAGTACGAACTAGGGCAGTAAGTGTTTCCCCGTATATTAAAAATGGTTGATTAATCAGCCTAGTCTATATTTAGGACAGACTATTTTTTATTCTTTTAAATTTTCTTTAAACGAGATAACATTATATACAGATATTGTCAAGGCGTTGCTCGAGAAAAGATAGGTGGATGCACGCATAGCTGCTTTGATCTAATGTGCAGTATTAATCCCTGGTTGCCAAGTGATCAAAATATTAGTTATAACAAGAGCATTCATATAATTCAGATTAACAAAAAGATAACAACTGTACAAAAGGCCACATTTCAAGTTTACTCAATCGAACGGTTAATCAATGGCTCGTTCCTGTAAAAAAATTAGATGAACGAGTTTTAGTTGGTTAAAAGCTTACTTGGTGCCAGGGCTAGGGCTAGTATTAGTACTGATATCACTGACAAATATCAATCGTTCATCTTCTGCAGGGTTAATGATCGAAATTTAAGAGCATTTTAAATTATTTACAGTTTGTTCCAGGATTATTGAAATTGTGGGAAGGAACCAAAGTGTCATGCATCAAATGCAACACATGAACGAGATGGTATTTGAACGTGGAGGGAAGATAGGCATCCAGAAGCTGTTCTGCCTAGGTACGTTTATTCATCATATATATGAGCAAATGCACACAGATTACTCTCTGGAATTGTCACTCTACGTATAAGGCTGTACATAAAATATCGAGAATGGTTATTTTTAAAAAAACATTTCTTTTTTTTATGTCGTATAGCAATCAGAAATACAAAAACAGTAAAACATTAATACAGCAAAATAAACAAAGCACCGAAACGGGAAAACTGAAACAGTTCTTATGTTGGTTGAGAAATGAATGTTGTATTAATCTATGTTGAGGGATAGTATAAATCGTGCCTGATATTATACGTTATCTGTGGCTTAATTACCGAATACACACGTAAATGTTGGCGTAGCTGATTCCTAAGATGTTCCTTGTTTCATATGTCTCGTTAAGAAAAGGTGATATTTTTGCAATTTCCAAGTGTAAACGGTTCTATTGATAGATTAGCCTAATTAAACAGTATGGTTGTGTATGTATGTACGATGTTTTTAAGTTTGTGCGAACCCTTATTTTACCGCAAAGGATGCTTTACATAATTTAAAATTCAGGTATATTCAATAACAATTATTGTACCTACTGAAGGAAATGTTAGGTCAAACGATTTGATTATTAGCTTATTAAAGTGAATAGGCTAACTTTCAAAAACAGGTGTATTATTTATGGTTCCAGTGCAAGACTTTTAAATTTTAGCATATTTATTCTTTTCGTAAGAACGAGTTACTTAGGGCTAAACTATAGCTGTATGATATTTTCGAAATTATTGATCTATTGATCTTGCTGAATAATTGATCAAATAACCGTTGAATAAGTTAAGAACGAAAGGTGTCCAGAGTAAACCCTTTCTATTCAGTAAATAATTGGTTAAGTCATTTAAGTACGTCATTTTGTTCAAACGAAGTGATATTTTGGAAACGAGCAAACCAGATGCTTGGTTGGTATATTCATCAACTCTTGTTACTGTGAATTTCTTCTTGCAAACATAGAGAGAGTATTAAGCAATGATACCTTTTCTCAACTGGGAGAATATCAAATGATATATGAGTAAATTTGTAAGGCATCACCAAGGGCGAGTAAAGTATACGACCTTCAGCCATACTAAGGGTACATTAGTACTACTTGCTAGAAATTCTTCTTTTTTATGGATATGTATGCTATGAAGAAACCTTTCTTACAATTTTATTGCCTTATCTGTTTATACGGCCAACAGTTGCACTGGTTATTTATTATCTAGTCGAAATAGTTGGTTGAAAATTTACTTAAGTTGATAACACACCAAGAAACAAGATCAACTGCCATCCAGGAAGAACTTTCTCTTCTATAGGGTACCCTCTACTCTCAATCAGTTTACAGGGATAATACAGACGTGTTTACCCACTTACTAAAAATGCGATGTTTCATTTTCAATTGCAATATTAGTTAAACGTTTAATAACTGACTCTTGGTTAACTCTAATGACCATTGAAAATATTATTTGTATCAAAAGTACCCCTTGTTCTTTCCTCATTCGGTTGATTCTATATTAGCTGTGTTTCTATCACTATTCTGCCCTAAAGCAATTGCAAAAGCACAGTTTGTTTCTCTCAATTTGAGTGAATTTTTCAAACAAGATCAAAAATAAGGTACAGTTACAACTTGGTGAATAATCCGCTTATCGACATACATATCAATAAAATTTTCACTGCCCTGTAGCCAGTACACCATTCATTTCTCTATAGGAGCACTGGTCAATAGGGAATACAAGTAATACTACAGTTACTATGATTACTACTCCTTTTATTTCTGCTGCTGCTGTTACTATTCTGTTTGTAAACAGAAGTTGTTCCGTTCCGTATTAAGTAACTCCGAGTCTCGTTTTGTGCTTTTCCCGTTATTGGTCAATGATCCTCTCGGAGGAATAGCAACGTCTTGCATCTTCAGTTCAGTAGCACTAATATTCGGTAGCATATGAAAGGTTTAATATCATTCGTAAGGAAGACAGAAAGCTTCACTTACTCTGTCGGATCCTTTCTGCAGAAACCTAGTCCGAGGGAAATTTGATCTAAGAAAATATACTACCCACAAGAAACTGCTAAAGAGTATCACTATTCCTGCTTTAGGATTGTGAACAATTAAATCAATGAACCCTAGTATTCTTTCAAATTAGAACAAATTAAGTAATTGAAAATTTTTAGGGGAGTTAGTTCCAGATGCCCTTATTTCATCCCAAGACAAACAGCTTCTTCGAGGAACGTAATGTGGTATAGTCATTTTTTTCCTAACCTAGTCGATAGTACCTCTTGGTCGTATTTTCTCTAATTGGGAAACAATTTCTTAACCCTAGATGGAGAAGCGATATTTTTTTTAACCTACAAATGTTTATTAATTAACTGTTTTGAGTAAAATATTAACGATATAACACTGAAATATAGGGAATGACTTATTGCCTATTTGAGTAAATGTGAAACTTATATATGATTAATCCCAAAGGGGATATAATCTGGTAAATGGTATATAAAGACTTGTATTTATGAGATTCGTTTGGTGTCTAAGTTCGATTATTCAAGTACAAAAATTCGCAATACAGTTTTTATTCCAAATTTATTCTTATTTTGTAAGCCATCAAACTTTTAAGTAATATAAACAAGGAAGTACTTCTAAATTTTATTAATATCAATCTTCTTATATATTATTTTTCGTAACAGATTGAAGATTTAATCATCCAACTAATTTATTTTTTGCTCATACTTAATTTTACTAAGGATTTTTCTCTATATCTATTTCAACTATAATAGATTCATCAAAATAAAATGTCAAGTTTTATAGAAATAATCAAAAGAAGTGGTAATGAAGCCATTGAGATTAACAAGCCAACTGGTACAGATTTCCACATTACCTCACACGGTTCAGATTGGTTATGGGCAGTTTTCTGTATATTTATCTTATTCGGTGGTATATTTATTGTCCTCATGTTCAGGAAACCAGTTCAAGAAAGATTTATCTACTGCACTGCCATTGCACCATTCTTGTGTATGGCTATTAACTATTTTGCTATGGCATCAGATTTAGGTTGGACTCCAGTTAAAGCCTTATACAACCGTAACAGAGTTTCTACTCAGACAACTCATTTAGGTTACAGACAAGTTTTCTACAGTAGATACATTGGGTGGTTTTTATCCATGCCATGGCCAGTTGTTCAACTATCCTTATTAGGTAGGACCCCATTCTGGCAAATTGCATTCAACGTTGTTATAACTGAATTCTTCGTTATTTGTTTGTTATGTGGTGCTGTAGTTCATACGACTTATAAATGGGGATATTTCTCCTTCGCTGTTGCCGCTGCTATTCTTTGCCTAATTAGTCTTATTACTACAACTAGAAACCTATGCATCAAGATTGGCAACGATATAAATACTGTCTTTACAGCCCTTTTCTCCGTTGCATGCTTCTTATGGTTAATTTACCCAATATCTTTTGGTTTATGTGAAGGTGGTAATGTCTTAGTTCCAGATTCTGAACAGATATTTTATGGTATCCTGGATGTTCTATATCTAGCTTGTTTGCCGGGACTTTTCGTTCCATTAGCATGTCATATCGGTTTAGATAGGCTTGGATTAATCTTTCATCAACATCAAACCCCATCTGAGTTTGAACATGAAAAGAGTTTTGGTAGCATTGGCTCTAAATCACCTTCCACTACTCCAAAATTAAAGAGTCCTGCTAAGATGGAGAAAGTTGGGAAAAAATCTGGCAAGACTAAAAAGACTAAAAAGACTAAGAAGACTAAAAAGCCTGAAAACCCTGAAGAGTCTGACAATTCTAAGAATCCTGAAAGCTCGGATAACTCTGAAAGCCATGATCATTCTGAAAAGCACGATCATTCTGACACCTCTGATGCCTCTGAGAAGTCTACCCACTCTGAGAAATAATTAGCATAATTTTACTCGAACTATTTGTTTTAATTTTCTTCTGTTCCAATAGTGACAACCCAATTTATCATTTCCTTTTCAAAATTTATTCATGTCTAATTTATTTATTTTTCTACTTTTGTTGTATACCTTCTATTGGTTGTGGTCCAGCTTACCCTTTTTAACTATATTTTAATTTTTAATTTTTTTTTATAATACCAATCAAGTAACTCTTTAATAAATACAGTTTCTTATTTTAAATTTATCATGACAAAATTTTATGTTGAAACATAGTAAGTTAGTATAACCAATATATATATATCATGGTGTTAAAAATGGACAATATGTGCGTATTGAGTTTAGTAATACAATATGTTATATAATATATGTGAGAACAAGAACTACATAATATAAATATAAATGACAATTACTTCGTTTTAATAATTCGAGAGTATATAAATAATTACCCAATCAAACATACTAGTTATAAGGGAAATAATCATATTGGTGAACAAAATTAAAATGTTGTGTCATGATATTTAATTATAATACCAGGATTTAAAACGACACTTACAATATTTGTGCAAGAATAAAAATATCACACTTAAGTAAAGTAGTGAATAAATTCAAAACTGGGGAAATAAGATTTGCGCCTGAATTCATATAAAAATGAGCATTTTTTGATTTAATTATCAACTTCTTAGACCAATTTTATAAAATCTTTTCACTAGCGGAAAAAGAGAGATCATCGGGGTATTTGTTCATTTCAATAAATAATAAAGACTGATAACCTAATAAATATTAATAATGTTTAGTTAAAATAACAACAAATGAATCATTTTTAAGAAATAGAAATTTAGGTGTTTATTACAACATACCCCCCATAAGATTTATTTTACCCTTATCTTGTGCTTATATTTATTTTTAATATTTCCTTCGCTAACCTAAGATCTCTTAATTATATTTTTGCTCACTTCCCTTCAGAGTTATCTCTGGTATCTAACATGACATTAGCTACTCTCTGTAAGCTCGATGTTATTAAAATCAGGAGAAAAACTATTAATCCCAGGAGGAAAATTACCTAACCAACAACAAACTTACGACTCCGAGTTTCTAAGTGTAATAATCTCTTACTGGTATACACAGCGGAGTAACACAATTTATTTAACTCCATTTCATATATGATCTTCAGTTCAATGATTGATTTAATAGCTTCTACTTTTTTTTGTCTGTCTAAACTTTTATCATTTAGAATTTCTTTTCTTTCCTCGTCAAATTTTTGAATACGTTCTTCTTCAGAAATTTTAATCATAATGTTGTTAAGCTTTGTATTTAAGAATGTAATCGTATTTTCTTCGTTAGCATTTATATCTTTTTCACCCATTATACTGTTCATTTTAACTTAATACTGGCTTGTTCTTACCATATATTGTAAATAATGTTTCCTTAAAAGAACTTTCTATGTATTCTATATATTCTGTATCCTGGTTAATTTTCAGTTCTGTTTCAAGAGATGGAAACCCCTTTGTTGAAGCATAACCAACTTCATGAGTAGCGTAACTAAACGTACAATGAAAAGCTTCAGTCAACTTACTGGACAAGATAATTTCATATAGGAATTATCTCTAGTATGTATATATAAACCATACTTGAAATAATTCTGATAGGGAATTGTTTTGCATACGAAGTTAAGTGAGAATTTTCATTGAATTTTCGTTGTCGTTCTCATGACGTTGGTTTGAATTTATTCCTTATTAAAAATTAAATCTAGGTCTATAAACCTGATATATTTGTATATCCTGGTATTAAAACCTGTGGCACATACATTAATATCACTACATAAAGTTCAAGTCTTTTTTGGAAAATAGGACTACTCATATTACGAACTAAGTCCCTAATAAAATTGAAAACAATGAACTACTAATTGAATAGCCTAATAATAAGCAAGTAAATCAGTAAAAATTTCCTCTTATAATGGAAATTTTTTTGAAACCCTTTGAATATTTCAATAGTTTTTCTTTAATTAAGCTTATTTAATCATATAGTTATTCATTTTATACTGTTTAAACTCTATATTAAAGTCACTCTGTTTAAGACCAAACTCAACAAATTCATTATTAATATACCGTAGTGATTTTCTCAGCTTATGATTTTCAATAAATTTAATTCTTTGAGTCTGTGCCAACAATTAGTTTTGAGTTCTTGTCCCAGTGTTTTCTACATTATTTTATCCCTTTCTATTCTAATAGTTACACACTTCATATAAACACTTAAATCGTACTATAAGCTTATATTTTTGTTATTATTTTAGAATTTTCTAGAATAGTCTTAATACCATTAGAGTCTCATATTAGGTCTCTATGTATTAGTAGAGTTCCAGTATAAATAAATCCCTTTATACAATACACTTGGGTCTATTGAATAAATATTAAACTTTCATAAAACGGATATGGTGTATTATAAACATTTAGTTGAGAAATCTTTTAATTACCTCAAGTTTTTAATGACAATGGACTTATTACATTTTCAAAAAATTTATAAAAAATGTTTTGTTGAAAAATTGAACAATTGAAAAGTTTTTAAAAATTACACAATTTTTATAAATAAAAAAAATAAAAATAACCAATTTATATAAATAGTATTTGTTATTGATTATATGTTACATACTTTAATATATATATTTATTATTTATTAAATTCATCAAGTCCTCTTTGAAATGCTTGATCCCATTCCCACATAAACTTACTATCACCTTTCTGTGCAATATACTGACCTCTACGCTGTATAACCCAAGAATGCCATCTTCCCAAACGTGAGTTATTGAAGTTTCTAAATTTCTGAATATCTGCACAGGCAGATCTTAAACCATCCTCATACCTCCAATGTTCAAAGTGGTCACCACCCTTATCTTTCCAATAATTAATATGCTGAGAGATTATATTTCTAATTTTATCTTCAGTAATATCATTGCTATTGTGTTTATCCCTCTTCATTATATTTCCTTTATTCATTGTTGGAACAAATCCCCAATCCCCACCATCACCCCATCTAAATTGCAATGTCCAGAAGAACCAGCCCCAGCTCGCAACATTCGAAAAAACAGAAGTTTCTTCCAATCCATAAAGATGAGCATTTGCATCACGATTTCCCGGTGATTTATTCCACGTTTCCTCAGAAAGAACACACGAAAATTCACCAACACAATAATCTGCTTTATTCTTTGGATAATTAACACTGTGCTTCAAATCATCAACAATCTGGCTGCAATTCTTTTGCTTATCTGAATCTGAGAAACAACGATACACATGTGAATCTACAATGACATTTGTGTCCAACTTAGTTGACTTCAACCACTCCGCCCATTGCTCTGGCCACCAGCCATCTGAAATAATAACAGGTAACTCCGGATCAATTTGTCTAATGGCATTAGTTGCTTTAAAATAATAATGTTGTTCACCATTTGGAGTGTTATTAAATACGGCTTCATTTACAACCTGTAGTCCAATAATATTAATATTTGGTAAGCAAAGATCACGTACGATAAATGGTAAAACTACATCAGTAATCCTGGTGACATAATTGCTATTTTTGAAAAAAGTTGGAGGATTATTTCTTACACCACTGTGTGGATCGGCATTAGCTCCACCTGGCAATCCATGCATATCAATTAGAATTCCAATATTATTTTCCTTAGCTTTTGCAGTTAAACGTTTCAAGATGTCCCAAGGTTTGGCCTTTTGATATACCGCTTGTAATGATTGAAATGGTAGTCCGTTCAAAAATTCTCCGTTATTAACATGCCAGTATCCGATAGGAACTCTTAATGCAGTCACATTTGCATTATTACGTAGCCAAAACCAATCAATTCTATTAATATAATTGTTATAATGTTGCGATAATTTATTAGCTGCTTCATCTACCCCCTTTTTTTTAACCAGGTTCGAGACTGCTTCAAATTCAGAATCCCCACCTCCAGCTTCATCAAAAATATCATTATAAATCCAGGATTCAAGGACAAATAATGAACCTAAATTGACCCCATAATTGTACCTATATCGATATATAGTTTGTTCGTCGATTTGACCGGAGTTTGGTATTGTGATATATGGGCCTTCAGCTTCTGATACATTACCGTTTGAAAATTTATCTGCAATATTTTTTAAAACTCCCATAAGGATATATGATATTTAAAATGTTTTTTGTTACTTTTTTTAAGAATGAACAACTATTGGAATTGAGTTACTTTTAATGACCTGTATTTAAATACTGCACCATTGGAACTTAAAACAGACACCCACAAAAATCCCAATTTAGAGAAAATAAAAAAACACACACAAAAAAGCAATGAAGGATGCGAGGTTCGAACTCGCGCGGACACCGTCCAACAGATCTTAAGTCTGCCGCCTTAGACCACTCGGCCAACCCTCCAATATTTTACAATTCTTGTGTAAGATTGTTAGCGTTAAGACGCATTTTAAATATCATAAAAATCAATCGTATTATAATCTGCTGAAACGGAGATTATATGGTACTATGAATATAATATGGGTGGTTTATAGGATATCAAGTTTAATACGAAGGTTACTAACAACCACGAACGCGATTGAAAACGAAACACGAAAATAAAACAATAGCATATAGAAAGTTATGAACGACACGAGTGTTCATATAAGGAAATCAATGTTTGACTACAAACAATTAACTT